>SJXQ01012147.1:120294-133977 GCA_006408695.1 Aepyceros melampus
CCTGTGGTCATGTATGGATGTGAGAGTTGGACTGTGAAGAAGGCTGAGCGCCGAAGAATTGATGCTTTTGAACTGTGGTGTTGGAGAAGACTCTTGAGAGTCCCTTGGACTGCGAGGAGATCCAACCAGTCCATTCTGAAGGAGATCAACCCTGGGATGTCTTTGGAAGGAATGATGCTAAAACTGAAGCTCCAGTACTTTGGCCACCTTATGCGAAGAGTTGACTCATTGGAAAAGACCCTGATGCTGGGAGGGATTGGGGGCAGGAGGAGAAAGGGACGACCGAGGATGAGATGGCTGGATGGCATCACAGACTCAATGGACGTGAGTCTGAGTGAACTCCGGGAGTTGGTGATGGACAGGGAGGCCTGGCGTACTGCGATTCATGGGGTCGCAAAGAGTCGGACACGACTGCGCGACTGAACTGAACTGAATGCATAAAATTATTCAAATTTCTTCATATTCACTAATTCTTCCCTTGGTTGTATCAAGCCTACTACTGAGCTTATGGAAAGCATTCTTTTTTGTAGCTGAGTTTTCATTTTGAATTTTTAAAAAATTCTTTCTATAACTTTTTATCTTTTCCCTCACATTACTTGGACTTCCCTGGTGGCTCAGATGGTAAAGAATCTGCCCACAATGCAGGAGACCCAGGTATCATCCCTGGGTCAGGAAGATCCCTTGGAGAGGAGAATCACAAGGGGTCATGGATTCATTTTTATTTTGTATATACTTGCTTTTTTGACTTTACTACGCTTGTACACTGTCTCCTTTTTCCACAGAGCCCTGAATATAGTAATCATAGCTGTTTAAACTTCTCTAATAATTCAGATATCTTCATCATGTCTATTTCTGAAAATTGCTTTGTTTTTGCAAACTGAATGAGGTTTTGTTTTTATTTATTTTTTTGCTTTTTGTGACTTATAATAGTTGTTGAAAACTAGTCATGTTGTATTGAGCACCGGGAATCAATGTAAATATGCCTTTGGTGTGAAGATTTATGTTAATTGGATAGGAGTTAGTTGTATTTAATGTTTTTATCTCTGCTCTTGACTTTGGACTTCTCATAATTACTTTTCCTTAGAAGAAGGCTGTCTTGAAACTCAGCTGTAATTCATTATTATTATACTGGCACCTTGTTGGTATGGGCAGAAGATTGGAGGGAATAGAGTGGTCTATAATCTTCTAATTAAATTTTATAACTGACAACAGCATACTAGATAAACCACAGTATTATTATTTTGTCAGAAAAAGATGCACAAAATGTAGCCATTAAAACAAGGCAGATTTTAAAGCTCAAAAGTTTCTCTAGCCTAGACAAGCACCACTGAATTTTTGAGAAGAGCCCACTGTATTTGGGAAGAATCAAGGAAGACTTTTCAGTGTTACAGGATCTGAAGCATGAATTAACACAAAATAAGTAAAGATGAGAGTATTCTGCATGGTCTATAAAGGAAATGTGTAAGGAATATTGGTTATACTGTATCTAGTAAGTTCAGCTTGGTATTCAGGACTCACAAAGGAGAAAATGTAAATACTTTAAAAAAATATGAAATTGGTGAACTGGTACCAGGTTCAAATACACGTTAAAGAAACTATACTTTATTTTTCAGGAAGTACCAATCTTTGAAAATATTTGGGCAAGTGAGTGCCAACATGAAAGCTATATGTAAAGCAAAATGCACACATTTGCCTCAAAAAGTAATTTATTTCAGTTATCAGACAAGAATATTGGCCTCAAGCATATCTCATAATAACAATCTATCTGAAATTTTTAACATGTGAATTTTCCCTGGAAACTTTAGTTTGCTCTTTCATACAAGGGCCTGTTCTCCTTCTCTGAAAGCTTTGCCTTTTATTTATTTATTCATTTTTTGTTGTTGTTAAAAATCTGTGACCAGCTGTTGCACATTTTATTTCACAGACCTCTGCTTAGGTATGCCAAATACCTACCGGATCTAGTGTAGATGCCAGATTTTATTCTTGTCCCTGATATTATGACTCTGATTGCTTAAAACTTTTGCAGTCTCAACATAAGGACTGCCATGATTTAATTCCTCCCCACATAGCATTACTCGTCGCTTAACTCATTCCCATTTCCTTTTCTCTACATTCTGTAAGGACTTCCCACTCCACAGCTTTTCCATAATTATCAGGCAGCAGAGTGGACAAACTATTTTCTAATTCTATAAATGTATCACACTGTTTCTTTAGCTTTCTGGTACTGCACTGCGATTATATCTTAAAAGCACCTTCACAAAAATTTCAGTAAGTTTTATGAGATCTCTCTCCTTGATCGCCTTACACTAGATTGGTAGGGGGAAACTATAGTTGGCTAGAAGTTTACAACCTGAAAAATATGTAACTCCTAATTGGAGAAACATCTATTAATGTGTATCTATTGTTATTCTATCACCAAGGGAAGAGCACATAGTGGAGTAAGTCTTTGGTAATATACTATTTAAAAAGCTCTTTATTTTTTTGCCACTAAAAGAATATAATAAGAAAGCAAAGCAGCAGCAAAACGCTTTCTTTTTGTGAGGACTTATATACAGCATAAAACTGGTATTTAAACAGATACATTGCTTGTGAAGTTGTAAGTTTTAATTAAACTTCATAGTAAGTAATGTTATAGCACAGTATGAAAATTTGTCTTCCAAGTTTTTATAAACCTTGCATGATTTATGCAATACTAATTAAAGTATAATGAAGTCATGTCATCAAAATATGACCTATGTTCTCCTTTTAAAACAACTTACAGAAGTTCCATTTCATAAAAGACATTAGCAAATTATTGCCTGTGTATTTACATACTATGTACACATTAGGGCATAATGAGAAATATTTGCACAAGATAAAATATTGTTTTATTAATTAAAATTATATTTTAATTCTGAGTCCATTTGGACTATGGCTGTTACCTATTTTCCCCATAAATATCTGCAATGAGAGAAAAAATTTTGATCTCCTAGGGAATAAATTTACATTAATTTATATAAAGTACTGAATTCTGTGCAGATCCAATTGTTACTAACCTACTATACTAATTGGAGAAACATCTATTAATGTGTATCTATTGTTATTCTATCACCAAGGGAAGAGCACATAGTGGAGTAAGTCTTTGGTAATATACTATTTAAAAAGCTCTTTATTTTTTTGCCACTAAAAGAATATAATAAGAAAGCAAAGCAGCAGCAAAACGCTTTCTTTTTGTGAGGACTTATATACAGCATAAAACTGGTATTTAAACAGATACATTGCTTGTGAAGTTGTAAGTTTTAATTAAACTTCATAGTAAGTAATGTTATAGCACAGTATGAAAATTTGTCTTCCAAGTTTTTATAAACCTTGCATGATTTATGCAATACTAATTAAAGTATAATGAAGTCATGTCATCAAAATATGACCTATGTTCTCCTTTTAAAACAACTTACAGAAGTTCCATTTCATAAAAGACATTAGCAAATTATTGCCTGTGTATTTACATACTATGTACACATTAGGGCATAATGAGAAATATTTGCACAAGATAAAATATTGTTTTATTAATTAAAATTATATTTTAATTCTGAGTCCATTTGGACTATGGCTGTTACCTATTTTCCCCATAAATATCTGCAATGAGAGAAAAAATTTTGATCTCCTAGGGAATAAATTTACATTAATTTATATAAAGTACTGAATTCTGTGCAGATCCAATTGTTACTAACCTACTATACTTGAGGAGAAGGAAGCTGCATTAATTAATCAAGCTGACTCCAGATTCAAAAATTATGAGCTAAATTTTTGAAATTGAAAAAAAAAAAAACAAACAGACATGATACATGATCCGTGACTCAGGAATAACTTTTTTGTACAATTGCTAAGTCATGTCCAACTCTTTGCATCCCCATGAACTGCAGCATGCCAGGCTTCCTGTCCTTTACTATCTCCAAGAGTTTGCTTAAACTCACATCCATAGAGTCAATGATGCCATTCCACCATCTAATCCTGTGATCCCCTTTCCTCTCGTCCTCAATCTTTCCCAGCATCAAGGCCTTTTCCAAAACATTGAGTCTTTGCATCAGGTGGCCAAAGTTTTCAAGCTTCAATTTCATCATCAGTCCTTCCAGTGAATATTCAGGATTGACTTGCTTTAGGATTGACTGGCTTGATATTTTGCTGTCTGAGGAATTCTCAAGAATCTTCTCTGGCACCACAATTCAAAAACATCAATTCTTTGGCATTCAGCCTTCCTTATGGTCCAACTCTAACATCTATACATGACTACTGGAAAAACCATAGCTTTGACTAGACTGATTTTGTCAGCAAAGTGATGTCTCTGCTTTTTAATACACAATCTGGGTTTGTCATAACTTTTCTTCCAAGAAGAAAGAATCTTTTAATTTTGTGGCCACGGTCACAATCCACAGTGATTTTGGAGCCCAAGAAAATAAAATCTGTCACTGTTTCTACTTTCTTCCCCATCTATTTATCATGAAGTGATGTGACCAGATGCCATGATCTTCAGGTTTTGAATGTTGAGTTTTAAACTAGCTTTTTCATTCTCTTCTTTCACTTTCTTTAACAGGCTCTTTAGTTCCTCTTAGCTTTCTGCCATAATGGTGGTATCATCTGCATATCTCAGGTTGTTGAGATTTCTCCAGGCAATCTTGATTCCAGCTTGTGAGCCATCCAGCCTAGCATTTCACATGATGTACTCTGCATGTAAGTTAAATAAGCAGGGTAACAATATACAGCCTTAACATATTCCTTTTCCAATTTGGAACCAGTCTGTTGTTCCATATCCAGTTCTGATTATTGCTTGTTAACCTGCATACAGGTTTCTCAGGAGGCAGGTAAGGTGGTCTGGTATTCCAATCACTTTAAGCATTTTCCACAGTTGTGATCCATGCAGTCGAAGACTTTACCATGTCAATGAAGCAGAAGTATATGATCTTTTCTGTAATTCTCTTGTTTCTTCAATGATCCAAAGAGAGTTGGAAATTTGATCTCTGGTTCCTCTGCCTTTTCTAAATCCAGCTGAACATATGAAAGTTCACAGTTCATGTACTGTTGAAGGCTGGCTTGGAGAATTTTGAGCATTACTTTGCTAACATGTGAAATGTGTACAATTGAGAGCAATTTGAATGGTCTTTGACATTGCCTTTCTTTGGGATTGGAATATAATATGATTTTTTCCAGCCCTGTGACCTCTGCTGAGTTTTCTAAATTTGCTGGCATATGAAATGCAGCACTTTAACATAACAGCATCATCTTTAGGATTTGAAATACCTCAGCTGGAATTTCATCACCTCCACTACCTTTGTTTATAGTATTACTTCCTAAGGCCCACTTGACTTCATACTCCAGATAAAAGATAAGGCACTAATCTTTTAAGTACCAGTAGTAGACTTTGTTTCCCTTTTCATTATGTTTTTTTTCCACCAAAATATTAAGAAATTCTAAAAAAAAAAAAAAACACCTATCATCCCACTCAGTATTCCATTATTTCCTTCTCAGATATTCATAAGTTACCTTTAAAAACTTGTTAAATAGTATCTTTGCATACTGTTCATGGGGTTCTCAAGGCAATAATATTGAAGTAGTTTGCCCTTCGCTTACATAGTGGACCACATTCTGTCAGACCTCTCCACCATGACCCATCCACCTTAGGTGTCTCCACCCGGCATGGCTTAGTTTCATTAAGTTAGACAAAGTTGTGATCCATGTGATCAGATTGGCTAGTTGTCTGTGATTGTAGTTTCAGTCTGTCTGCCCTCTGATGCCCTCTCTTAGCGCTTACCATCTTAATGTTCTTTTACCTTGGATGTGGGGTATCTCCTCTCCGCTGCTCCTGCACCAGAGCTCCTGGGCCACTCCTGGGCCTAAAAAAGAAATTAAAAAAAGCAAAATGGCTGTCTGAGGAGGACTTACAAATAGCTGTGAAAAGAAGTGAAAAGCAAAGGTGAAAATGAAAGATATACCCAAATCTGTATGCAGGTCAGGAAGCAACAGTTAGAACTGGACATGGAACAACAGACTGGTTCCAAATAGGAAAAGGAGTATGTCAAGGCTGTGTATTGTCACCCTGCTTATTTAACTTCTATGCAGAGTACATCATAAGAAACGCTGGACTGGAAGAAACACAAGCTGGAATCAAGATTGCCGGGAGAAATATCAATAACCTCAGATATGCAGATGACACCACACTTATAGCAGAAAGTGAAGAGGAGCTAAAAAGCCTCTTGTTGAAAGTGAAAGAGGAGAGTGAAAAAGTTGGCTTAAAGCTCAACATTCAGAAAACGAAGAAAGTGGGAAAGACGAAGGAAGGGGTTGTTTTGTGTGGGGCATTGTATGTTGATTATGCACACTATCCAGGTGCAAGTGTCTAACAAGTTGTGTCATCAGAGACCAAGCTGGCTGGAAAAACAGACAGGAGCCATTGTAAAGCAAATAAGATTTTTTCCAAGTGTCTTTATAATTTATTCATTTATGGCTGTGCTGGGTCTCTGTTGCTTCTCGGGCAGAAAGCAGAGGAACAAAAGAGCCTCTTGAGGAAAGTGAAAGAGGAGAGTGAGAAAGTTGGCTTAAAGCTCAACATTCAGAAAACGAAGATCATGGCATCCAGTCCCATCACTTCATGGGAAATAGATGGGGAAACAGTGGAAACAGTGTCAGACTTTATTTTTTTGGGCTCCAAAATCACTGCAGATGGTGATTGCAGCCATGAAATTAAAAGACGCTTACTCCTTGGAAGGAAAGTTATGACCAACCTAGACAGTATATTCAAAAGCAGAGACATTACTTTGCCAACAAAGGTCCGTCTAGTCAAGGCTATGGTTTTTCCTGTGGTCAAGTATGGATGTGAGAGTTGGACTATGAAGAAAGCTGAGCACAAAAGAATTGATGCTTTGAACTGTGGTGTTGGAGAAGACTCTTGAGAGTCCCTTGGACTGCAAGGAGATCCAACCAGTCCATCCTAAAGGAGATCAGTCCTGGGTGTTCATTGGAAGGACTGATGCTGAAGTTGAAACTCCAATACCTTGGTCACCTCATGCGAAGATGTGACTCATTGGAAAAGACTCTGATGCTGGGAGGGATTAGAGGCAGGAGGAGAAGGGGATGACAGAGGATGAGATGGCTGGATGGCATCACCGACTTGATGCACATGAGTTTGGGTAAACTCCAGGAGTTGGTGATAGACAGGGAGGCCTGGCGTGCTGCTATTCATGGGGTCACAAAGAGTCAGACATGACTGAGTGACTGAAAAAACTGAACTAAAGAAAGAGAGTTCAAGAAAGAGGTATATTTCAAAACATGGGGGAGTATGTGGCTGACTATGGGAGACTAAGAATAGATTTAAAGCCAACTATTGGAGAAGGCATGTAATGAGGATGCATCCTGAGAGGTAGCCCAAACTAAAGGATCCCATGATACCCAAAGTATTTGACAGCAGATGAAAGATGGTTGGAGTAGGAAAAGACAACCCCCTCCAGTATTCTTGCCTGGAAAATCCCATGGACAGAGGAGCCTCAGTCAATTCAGTCATTCAGTCATATCCAACTCTTTGTGATCTGATGGACTGAAGGACGCCAGCTTCTCCATCCATTACCAACTCCTGACTTTACTCAAACTCACATTGGATGGTGATGCCATCCAACCATCTCATCCTGTCGTCCCCTTCTCCTCTCGCCTTCAGTCTTCCCCAGCATCAGGGTCTTTTCCAATGAGTCAGTTATTTGCATCAGGTGGCCATAGTATTGGAGTTTCAGCTTTGGCATCAGTCCTTCCAATGACTATTCAGGACTGATTTCTTTTAGGATGGACTGGTTGGATCTCCTTGCAGTCCAAGAGACTCAAGAGTCTTCTCCAACACCACAGTTCAAAAGCATCAATTCTTTGGTACTGAGCTTTTTTTATAGTCCAACTCTCACATTTATACTTGACTAGTGGAAAAACTGTAGCTTTGACTAGACAGACTGTTGTTAGCAAAGTAATGTCTCTGTTTTTTAATATTCTGTCTAGGTTGGTCAATGCTTTTCTTCCAAGGAGAAAGTGTCTTTCAATTTCATGGCTGCAGTCACCGTCTGCAGTGATTTTGGAGACCAAGAAAATAAAGTCTGTCACTGTTTCCATTGTTTCCAGATCTATTTGCTGTGAAGAGATGGGAATGGATGCCTTGATCTTAGTTTTCTGAATGTTGAGTTTTAAGCCAACTTTCTCACTCTCCTCTTTCACTTTCATCAAGAGGCTCTTTAGTTCTTCACTTTCTGCCATAAGGGTGGTGTCAACTGAATATCTGAGGTTATTGCTATTTCTCCCAGCAATCTTGATTACAGCTTGTGCTTCAACCAGCTCAGCCTTTCACATGATGTACTCTCCATATAAGTTAAGTAAGTAGGGTGACAATATATAGCCTTGACGTACTCCTTTCTGTATTTGGAACAGTCTGCTGTTCCATGTCCAGTTCTAACTGTTGCTTCTTGACCTGCATACAGATTTCTCAAGAGGCAGGTAAGGTGATCTGGTATTCCCACCTCTTTAAGAATTTCCCATGGTTTGTTGTGATCCACACAGTCAAAGGCTTTGGCATAGTCAATAAAGCAGAAGTTCATGTTTTTCTTGAACTCTCTTGCTTTCTCGATGATCCATCAGATATTGGCAATTTGATCTCTGCTTCCTCTGCCGTTTCTAAATCCAGCTTGAACATCTGGAAGTTCACAGTTCACATACTGTTGAAGCCTGGCTTGGAGAATTTTGAGTATTACTTTGCTAGCATGAAAGATTAGTGCAATTGTGCGGTAGTTCTAACTGTTGCTTCTTGACCTGCATACAGATTTCTCAAGAGGCAGGTAAGGTGATCTGGTATTCCCACCTCTTTAAGAATTTCCCATGGTTTGTTGTGATCCACACAGTCAAAGGCTTTGGCATAGTCAATAAAGCAGAAGTTCATGTTTTTCTTGAACTCTCTTGCTTTCTCGATGATCCATCAGATATTGGCAATTTGATCTCTGCTTCCTCTGCCGTTTCTAAATCCAGCTTGAACATCTGGAAGTTCACAGTTCACATACTGTTGAAGCCTGGCTTGGAGAATTTTGAGTATTACTTTGCTAGCATGAAAGATTAGTGCAATTGTGCGGTAGTTCTTTGATCAAACTGCCTTGTTAATCTGCTTTTCTTTGGGATTGGAATGAAAACTGACTTTTTCCAGTTCTGTGGGCACTGAGTTTTTTCAAATTTGCTGACATATTGAGTGCAGCACTTTCACAGCATCATCCTTTAGGATTAGAAATAGCTCAACTGGAATTCCATCACCTCCACTAGCTTTGTTAGTAGTGAAGATAAGGCCCACTTATCTTCTTCACATTCCAGGTTGTGTGGCTCTAGGTGAATGATCACATCATCATGGCTACCTGGGTCACAAGGATCTTCTTCTGTATAGTTATACAGAGGAGCCTGGAGGGCTACGATCCACGGTATCCAAAGAGTGGGACAGGACTGAAAGACTGAGCACAGATGCAGGCACACATACACACATGAAAGATAGTAGTTCTAGAACGTAGTTGACAAAATTAAGAGGCAACATATGTGAAAGGCTTAGCACTTAGTGGTCAGTGAAGAAAAAGTAAATTATTATTCCTGGAGGTAGAACTACTAAAGTAATACAAATTCTCATTCTGGAAAAACCATGAGACAGACAGATTGTCGACACTGGGATTTCATGCAGGGAAAAAGACAGAGGTCAAGAGGCCATCATCAAGGTGCAAGGTAAAAGTAGAGCGGCTACAAGAATGGTTTTTTACAGCATCACTCAATGTTTGAGCTAGGAGTACTTAAAAATTTCTCCTTAGTTAGGCTACAAGTGAGTGTCTGTGTGTGTGTGTGTGAGGGGGAAGAGGGAGGGACTGACTCCATTGGACAAAAAGGGATAAAATTCTGAACTATTAAAACCATACGATGCAATCACTCTTAATGGGGGCATATTTAGCTACAGGAGCACATTGATTAAGCAATTTTGAGATCACAGCTCTGAGGCCAAGAGCACCTCCTTTGGAGCTCAGAGCCAAAGTGTGAGTTTTAACTCTTTTGCTTACTAGCTTTGGGACTCTCACAAGTTATTTAACCTACCTGAGTCCAGGATTACAGGATTCTGTAGTTTCACTTTGGGCTTTCATCAAAGCATACAATTTTTGTCTTCCTAATTTGAAATGTTCATGGTTATGTTGCCAGAATTTCACAGTTGAAAACTTCTCATTAGTAAAAGAGTACCTGTGACATGATATGAAACTCAAGAAAAATTGTACTGAAATGGAATTAATGCCAGATTCAATAAATGTAGCATCACATAATTTCCTCATACAGATCTTAGACTTTAGTTAGGGAAGGGTCATATGTATATCTTCCTTTAACATTTTGAAATCTAGTTCCCTAACTTTAGATTTTATTTGGCATTCCTTTCCTTGACTAGTAGGAATACAATCTACACATCTCTCCCAAAGATCCATCACTTCCATTTCATCAAATTTTTCCTTTTTACTTCCTTCATTTTCTCATTTAAATTAAGAAGTAATTAGCCTGGAGAATATTTGAAATGACCTCTACTACTTATAATAAAAAAAATTACTTTACAGATTTTAAAAGATATATTAGAAAAGCATTATTATTACTGGGATTAAATGCCTATGTTTTCTGTTTCAGCATAGAGTTCAGAGAAATTCCCAGTGTGGGAATAAAGTGGTGGTTCAGGTGGTAAAGCGTCTGTCTACAACGCGGGAGACCTAGGTTCGCTCCCTGGGTCAGGAAGATCCCCTGGAGAAGGAAATGGCAATCCACTCCAGTACTATTGCCTGGAAAATCCCATACACAGAGGAGCTTGGTAGGCTACAGTCCATGGGGTCGCAAAGAGTCGGACACGATTGAGCGACTTCACTTCACTAATCACAGGAAAGATACTCAGAGTACTGTAGTTCATCAATAGCATTGGGCAAACCATAAGTACTGCTCTAATCCTAACTTACTCGTTATATCCTAACCTACTTCAACAGATTTCTTGTCATCACAAGCAGTCTTTTGCACAATTCATGTTTCTGTATGTCACACAGTATAATGAAACAAAGACCAGTCAAATGCCACAAACCACCCAGAAATCTCTTTGCTGTTTTAGGAGGCCAACAAATCTAATCTTGGTATTCCTGTAAACCGTTATAAATACTGGTTAGTCTTCCATGGCCATTTAAGAGACTTTTATATGGTTTTAGAAATGCTCTCCAGCCATATTGCTTTTATCTTTTTTTTTCTTTATTGATTTTTCTCCTTAAGACTTTAATTCACTCTTCTGAGGTTGCTATAGTCAAGAGAGAAATTCTGCAGATCACATAGAGATAACATTCTAACCCAGACTGGGTCACATGCATCTCACATAAGAATACCAGCTTCCTGCAGATAACTGGCCCTTTCCTGCGTTTCAAGCCCTTTTGGTCCCGCTTTTCATTTTTTTCTGTCCCTTAGTATTTGAGACTTAATCTTTCTTCAGTCTTATTCTTCATGCTGAGCTCATCTGAAATGGACCAATAATTGCTACCAGCTAAATCTGGTTTCATCATTCTGAAAATTCCTCATTGAAACCATCCCTGTGGAATAGGAATCTATTCCAAGAATGATCATTTCTTGCAGATTAAAGTGACATTTGGGATGTAGCTCTGCCAATACACAATAGTGTAAGCATAAATAATTGCTGGATGAATGTGATTAAATCTCTAAGAGGTACGGGCATATAACATTTGGCTAAATGCTTTAACAAAACACTGTTTGATACCTAAGTGGAAGTATTTTTTAGATCATGTGGTGACTAAACCATTAAAAAGTTTAATATTCTGCTGAAATATATCTTTAATTTCTTTAATTTTGAATGTTAAATAAACCAAGACTTCAATGCATTGGGAGAATGATAACTGAATCTGTATTATCTTCCAGAAGTTATAGCTATTAAGTTCGTAAATATCTCCCAAGTTCCTACATTGTGCTAGGCATGGTGTGAGGCATTATTGAATATAGAGTTAAAAGAGTCACAAGTCACAGTAAATATATATACATTACAAATAAGCAAATAGGTCAATGACATTGTGAGAAAAACATATGTGAAGTATATGCTATGATAGAGTCTATTTGGGAAATCAAGGAAGGCTCATTGAGGAGGACACACTTGATGTTTTAGATTAAAATATCTTCAAGGGAGACTACTAATTTATTCTTTTACAAGTTCTGCCTGCATGTCTTAGCCTGAGGTCATCATCATTATTAATGTCACATTAAATCATTTACTGTTCTGTCATTTACAGGATATTGGCAACATTTCACAACTTACTCCAAGTTCCCCCCCAATATCACTTTTAGACATAAGAGGGACATAAGGCACTCTGCAAAGAAGGTGAAGTTGATTGGAAGGCTTCCTTTCCTTGTTCTGGTGCCATATTTCTTTCCCTAGCCCATTAGCATCAACCCTGTATCTTAATCCAGTTTAAAACAAACTGTTAAAGTGCTAACTGCTAAGTAAGAGGTTTTTATCCTTCTGTATGTTTGCATCTTAATAAGCAATAGGAAGAGGAAAATGACTGGAAAACGCAAAACAGTAAAGTTATAACAGTGGAATGATTGGCAGTAGGGTGATGTTTAGAGAGTAGAGAGCCACTGGGGCCAGTTTCACAGATTAAATAATGCAGGAAGCTATGGTACAGTATACTCATACAATTAGTGATGGGACAAACATCTTGACTCCAGCTTAATGGGAATGTACATTTTTCTGAAAATCGCAGAACAGAAAATGGAGTTGGCAGGCTCTAAGTGTCTTAACATCTCCATTCCTAGTTCTTCCTATCAGACCAACTTACATTACCTCTCAGTATGTATTACTTAATTGTATTAATTTAAATGGTTGAATTAATAATATCCATTTGCATTCAGTTCAGTTCAGTCGCTCAGTCGTGTCCGACTCTTTGCGACCCCATGAATCGCAGCATGCCAGGCCTCCCTGTCCATCACCAACTCCCAGAGTTCACTCAGACTCACGTCCATTGAGTCCGTGATGCCATCCAGCCATCTCATCCTCGGTCGCCCCCTTCTCCTCCTGTCCCCAGTCTCTCCCAGCATCAGGGTCTTTTCCAATGAGTCAACTCTTCGCATGAGGTGGCCAAAGTACTGGAGCTTCAGTTTTAGCATCATTCCTTCCAAAGAAATCCCAGGGTTGATCTCCCTCAGAATGGACGGGTTGGATCTCTTTGCAATCCAAGGGACTCTCAAGAGTCTTCTCCAACACCACAGTTCAAAAGCATCAATTCTTCGGCACTCAGCTTTCTTCACAGTCCAACTCTCACATCCATACATGACCACAGGAAAAACCGTAGCCTTGACTAGATGGACCTTAGTCGGCAAAGTAATGTCTCTGCTTTTGAATATACTATCTAGGTTGGTCATAACTTTTCTTCCAAGGAGTAAGCGCCTTTTAATTTCATGGCTGCAGTCACCATCTGCAGTGATTTTGGAGCCCCAAAAAATAAAGTCTGACACTGTTTCTACTGTTTCCCCATCTATTTCCCATGAAGTGATGGGACCAGATGCCATGATCTTCGTTTTCTGAATGTTGAGCTTCAAGCCAACTTTTCCACTTTCCTCTTTCACTTTCATCAAGAGGCTTTTTAGCTCCTC
>SJXQ01012147.1:134370-229193 GCA_006408695.1 Aepyceros melampus
CCTGGAATGTCAGGTCCATGAATCAAGCCAAATTGGAAATGGTCAAACAGGAGATGGCAAGAGTGAACGTCAACATTCTAGGAATCAGCAAACTAAAATGGACTGGAATGGGTGAATTTAGCTGAGATGACTGTTATATCTACTACTGCAGGCAGGAATCCCTCAGAAGAAATGGAGTAGCCATCATGGTCAACAAAAGAGTCTGAAATGCAGTACTTGGATGCAATCTCAAAAATGACAGAATGATCTCTGTTCATCTCCAAGGCAAACCATTCAATATCATAGTTATCCAAGTCTATGCCCCAACCAGTAATGCTAAATTAGAAGCTGAAGTTGAATGGTTTTATGAAGACCTACAAGATCTTTTAGAACTAACACCCAAAAAGGTGTCCTTTTCATTATAGGGGACTGGAATGCAAAAGTAGGAAGTCAAGAACACCTGGAGTAACAGGCAAATTTGGCCTTGGAATGCAGAATGAAGCAGGGCAAAGAATCATAGAGTTTTGTCAAGAAAATGCACTGGTCATAGTAAACACCCTCTTCCAACAACACAAGAGAAGACTCTACACATGGACATCACCAGATGCTCAACACCGAAATCAGCTTGATTATATTATTTGCAGCCAGAGATGGAGCAGCTCTATACAGTCAACAAAGACAAGACCGGGAGGTGACTGTGGCTCAGATCATGAACTCCTTATTGCCAAATTCAGACTTAAATTGAAGAAAGTGGGCAACACCACTAGACCATTCAGGTATGACCTAAATCAAATCCATTTGCATAGTTAATTTATAACTTAAACACTCTTATTCTCACGTTAGCTCATTTAATCCCCTAAACAACCAACTGAGGAAACTGATACCCTGGGGAGTTAAAAGATTTGCCCAAGGTTACATAGTTAGCAGCAGAGCTGGCATATAAAGGGAAGGGTTTGTGTCACTGTCACCTCTCCTCTGCCAGCGTGGTTGCTGCTGACCTGTTTGGCCTCAGCACTCTCCTACCACTGCCCACTGTGTGCCCAATTGAAGAAACCAATTCCTCATTCAAAGGCAGCTCTTCTAGAGTAAAAGATATAAACAGTAGATGTCTTCTCTGCTATATTTTAAATGGATAACCAACAAGAACTTAACTGTATAGCACATGAAATGCTGCTCAATATTATGGGGCAGCCTGGGTGGGAGGGGAGTTTGGGGGAGAATGGATACATGTATATGTAAGGCTGAGTTCCTTGGCTGTTCACCTGACTATCTCCACATTGTTTGTTAATCTGCTCAAGCCCAGTACAAAATAAAAAGTTTTGGGTTTTCTGTTTTGTTTTGTTTTTAAAGTAGAAGGCATTTGAAGCCGGAACTTTTGTTCAAATTTTCCCGAGGTTAATTCAAAGAACATTTCTGAAGCCTGGGCATTCTAACTTTTACTATTTTTGTATTTATTTTATTATAGAGCACAGAACATGTTACATATTTGCAACACCAAAGAGAAAGCCACAATGACCACAGCAACCAGTAAGTTCCAAGACACAAAGGTCCCTGAAACCCTGAGTACAAGAAATCTTCACCCTGCCATCCCTTCTTGAGTGGTATGAGTGAACTTCCTGTGCAATTCTGAGGCGGAGTCAGCTGAAGTCATAAGAGTTGGCAACCAGTTCCCCCTCCATAGTCGGCATTCATTTAGGAAGCTTGACTGGTGGCTTCATAGGACTGGAGAAAGGGGAAGGGGGGCCAGAGAGAGGAGGAGGATCCCTGGGCAGAAGTCCAAGTTCCGTGGCACTGGCCCCACGGAACTTTGGAAACAAGAATCAGGCATGGGCTGCACGGGTTCCAAGTCACAGGGCTTCCATGGCTGGCAAGCGTCGAGCCGGAAATTCAGCTGAATAGAGCCCTAAATGTTTTTTTGTTTGACATTCATGCTTAACAGAAAATGATGAATCCATTAGCAACTCCTTCCGTTGCCAAAAGAAACAGACTTGCACTTGTAGATTGCTTTCACTCCGCGCTATCAAGCCCCTGCATGCGCTGCTTTCACAAAGCTGACAGTCATCTATCATTTTTAAATGGGTTTAGAGGTACAGTCGTCTTTGTCTGAAGTGCGTGGATGTGTCAGCATGAATGCGACTCATTAAAACAGACTGACCCAAACAGTTTAAATAGGATTCACAGTAGGGGGAAAATGTTTTATTTGAGGTTTGTTTGGAATTATTTTGAAGTTTGTCACTAATTTTGAAAAACAATGGGCTCATTTTCCCAACTTCTTTTTCTTCCCTGAGATGTGTTCAAGAAAACAAATAGCTATATTATACGCTGCCTCAAAAACATGTTCTTTTGGAAATGAAGAAAGATTCTATGATTATGAAATTTCAAGAGTTCCCTTGTGCTCTAGAACATCCACATACTTAAATAACTTCATGAAACTCCCCCAAGTTTCTCTCTCTTTCCTGAGTCTCTGACCTGTAGGCCATAAATGACATCTTTGAACAAGATCTTTAGACCCGTTTTTCATCATTTAGATTAGCCTTAAGGAATACCTTTTGAAGTCAATGATTTAACATGTGGATTAAATCTTCCATAAAATGGTTTAACTATTAAGAGGAAAGCACCTGGAGATATGCATCTGGGTTCCATAGGACATCATTTTATTTTAAATACTTCAAGATGTTCAATAAAAATTGAATATGACCAAACACATCTCCAGTGGGCCTTCGACTTGTTTCCCAATGGCTTTCTTCTCTCCCTGTCTCCTCTCTCCAACACTGATTTTAAGTTCCTAAAGCAGTAATAGAAGTGTAAACTGTAGAAATTAATATCCAAAAAGATTTTCACATATCAGTGATGATGAAAGTAATATATAGAGTTTCAGTATGTCTAATATGGGTGATCTTTTGAGTTTTATATGTGGTTAACAGAGTGAGATATTCAAAATATTTAACACATATGAGTCCTGGGTACAGTCAATCAGTACAGTCCCCGGAGCAGGGTCCTGGAAGCCCCTTGCTAAGGCAAATATTAACCTCTGAGGTTGCTGGATGCAGGAAATTCAAGGAGTCTTGACATCAAGGAAGTTGGGGCAGTGGGTGAAGGTAGGTTGGAAGTAATGGGAATAACTATCAACCAGAGAGAAAGATTTCATTGCCTCACTATACCAGTGTATATTGGCTGAATTCCAGCCCTAGTTTTACCATCTCTTGTTCATCATGACATAGATTCCTAGCACTTGAGAAAACAAAAGCAAGAATATCCCGTTAGTGTTTTGGCATTGCTCTAGAGTCTAGCACTTCTTTCTGTGCAACCTCAGATCAACTTAGTATTTGCCAAGGCCCCAAGAGCTGTGCAAACAGCTCCCACAGGAACGAACAGCTGTTGAAAGTGAGGTGAGGGATGAGGGAAGAACCCTAAGATAACAGTGAATTAGTAATTATGATATAAACAACATTTTAAAATGGGAATAAGTTCTTATTCTTCACCCTTTTCTTTTTTTTTTATATAAAATAACCAAAGAGGCTTCTAGATTTTTAGCACTCACAAGGCCTGTTCATGGAATAAAACTCGTAGAGCATATATTTAACTTACATCACATGTTTCCTTTAAGGAACTGTAAGGATTCAACATATTAACCAATTCAATCATTTCTTCCCACCACCACTCCCAAAAAAAGGTAATTCAAAGCAAATACTATGATATCCATTTTTCAGATGAATAAATTAAAGCAATTTTTAAGGGCCTAAGACTCAAACCAACCAAGGTCCAGTTCAAGTAAACTCTCTTGCACCAATCCTTATTTGATGGAGTTGCCAAGTGGGCCAGCCACAAGTAACATACATGGAGAAAGAGGATGGAGGAATGTAACAATTCTGTGACCTCTTTACAGAAGTATAGTTAGACATCGCTAGTGTAACTTAAGACACATCAGAACTTGAAACACACATCAAATATAAGGAAGAATGTATTGCTTTTATAGAAAAAGCAATGACATTAAAAAAAATAACAGTTACTACTTAAGAGTATGAAAATATAATTAAAAGTATTTGATACTTAAAAAAGGGGGGGGGGCAGAAAGATCAAAGAGATGCAAAGTTACATTCCTTCTAAAGAATGTGAGCTAGAATGTGGCAGTTCACATCTGATTTTCCCAGGCAACATTCTGTAGCAGGAGAGATTGCATTTCTGACCAAAACCTCAAAACTCAAGTCCAAAATATTTTAGCTAAACTATTAGTTTATCCACAATATACAGTTATAAACTCAATAATGTTTATGTAAACAAATATACACTCTATAAAGTTCCAAAGGACAGAAACTGTAACAACTTCATACCTTGTTATTTAATAACAGATTAAATGCAGGCTTCAGAGTAAGAATGCCTTAACTTGTATTCCAGTGTTACTACTTTGTGGCTGTGCAATCTTGGGCAAATTACTCCCTCTGGTTCCTTCTTATAAAATGGACATATTAATACATGGTGAAGTGGTGAGGATTAAATAAGATATGCTTCCTGAGTTTCAGCAGAATGATTGGCAGAGTGTAGATACTTGGGTACACCTCTCTTTCACTGACATTTTTCATTCCACTTTTTCATTGAACATTTCCCCTTAGCATTCAAAGACATTAATGATTGAGTTACCGGTCTTTCTGCAGCAAGTTTGGAATTTCCTCAAAAACAATGCCAATGCAGCTTCTGGAATAGAAGAGGCCACCAGAGGAGGTGGCCCCTCCTTCTGGTCCTCACCACCCATCTTTCTCCAACCTGGACGGCCTGCCTAGTTAGCAATGTCATATTAACGGCCCCAGATCTGGGTCATCATTTTCCGACATGCTATTACCATCTCCTTGGTCACTTGGTTCTCTTTCAAGTAAGTAGAGAGGGACTTCCAGAAGCAGGTGTAAGTTATTGAACTCTCCCCCCTTTATTTATTGTGCTTCCTCTTAAGAAAGTGCACTACATTTTTGAGTTTACAGTGAGCAAATACAAAGAAAAAAAGGAAGAAAACTATCAAAAGAGGAACATTTTCATAAATTATTTATATAATCACATTCATTAAGAGTTGATTCTGCTCTTGCCTGAATTGCTAATGGAGCTAAAATCTTTCTTGGTTCCTATATTGTATTTTGTTTCTTTATTAGGCTGGACTCTCATCATCTCTATCAATTTATTCAGCAAATATGTATCAAATACGTGCTCCATGCCTGGTGCAGGGTAATTTAGATATAGTACCTGAACTTGAAATACGTCAAATCTAGTCATCTTGCCTCCAGACTACTGCTTCTCAAGCCTGACTGTGAAACAGAACTGACTGGGAACATTGTTAAACCACTGGTTCCTGGGCTACTTCCTCAGGCTGGAAGTCTGGGCAGGGGTCTGGGTGGGGGAATTTGCATTTTTAACCTCCAGGTGCTGGTACAGGAAACACTTTGAGACCACTGCTGTAGGATCTAATCCCTTGTCTTCACCATCACATGTGTAAACTTCCTAAAATATAATTAAATCACTCTACAGAGTGAAACCCTATTTGGTTCTCCAACAGAACTAGTCCTTCAGACTTTCAAGATCTGCTTCAGGCTTTCAAGCTCCTTTTTTGGCCTCTCCTTGATAATGACGGAGCTTGAGGATGCACTTCCCATTCTAACTTCCTTACTTCAGTCTAACTCTGTCTCTACCAAACATTGTATCTCTCTTTAGTGGCTAAGTTGTGTCCAACTCGTGTGACCCCATGGACTGTAGCCTGCTAGGCTCCTCTGTCCATGGGATTCTCCAGGCAAGAATACTGGAGTGGGTTGCCATTTCCTTCCCCAGCAAACATTGTATAGACCCCTTTAATAATTAGCTTCTGTGGAAACTAAAAATCTTGGACTTCCCATTTATTAAAAAATTGGAAAGAGCAGTAGTCTTCCTTTTATCAGAGAAGGCAATGACACCCCACTCCAGTACTCTTGCCTAGAAAATCCCATGGATGGAGGAGACTGGTAGGCTGCAATTCATGGGGTTGCTAAGAGTCAGACATGACTGAGCGACTTCACTTTTGCTTTTCACTTTCATGCATTGGAGAAGGAAATGGCAACCCACTCCAGTGTTCTTGCCTGGAGAATCCCAGGGATGGGGGAGCCTGGTGGGCTGCTGTCTCTGGGGTCACACAGA
The DNA here is from genome assembly GCA_006408695.1 of Aepyceros melampus. Classification (NCBI taxonomy): domain Eukaryota; kingdom Metazoa; phylum Chordata; class Mammalia; order Artiodactyla; family Bovidae; genus Aepyceros; species Aepyceros melampus. The sequence goes on from SJXQ01012147.1 coordinate 140,500, forward strand.
CTCGGATATGACTGAAGCAACTTAGTAGCAGTATCAGCTTCCTTTTATGAGTGTATGGGCTCACTAGGTATATAAAAGCAGAATTTTGGGAGTAGAAGGTAGTAGTGGTGCTAGAACAGAACCTTCCCATGAAGACCCAAACCCTGAACAAAGTTGTTCAAGAATATATGTTTAAATTGAAGAAATATCTAATGACACCAATCACTTTAAAGTACTTATTAACAGAATGTTTTCATTCTACATTTATGTGTCTGAAATAGTAACCAGAAAAGAGACATCATTGTAGAAACATTAATACAGCACACAACTACATCAAAGAAAAAAAGGGAACACAAGCTTTCATCTTCACTCAGTGAGATCAGCCTAAAATAACTTACCCATGGTTTTGTTTGAATTCACCAGGCAAAGTTTCAGTATGTGGTAAATTCTTAGGAAGCAACTTTTAAAGTATTATATTCCCTTTTACTAAAGTGCAACCTTTCTGTATTGATGTATTTTATAAGAAATGTTGCTTCTACTAATAATAATTCTAAAAATGTGCACCAAAATAAGCATTTCTAAATAACTTGTAAATTTTCAGGTATCATAGAGAAATGGATTATGGTATTAGATTGCTAAAATCATCTGATTTGGGAAATTGAAGGTAGGAAAGAATGAGAAAGAAAGAGATAAAGATCATAGACAGTCAATGCTGTATATAATATTACCATTTTCTTTCTTTCTCTGAAAACTTTTATGTTTATAGCTGCTTTTTTTTAATATTTTGCTTGTGGTCGATCTTCTAACTAGAACATTGTAGAAAGTTAGAAAGAAAATATTTATCAATAATGAAGACAAACTTAATAAAACTGCCATGGAGTATATGTGTGTGTTTATGTAAGAGGTGGGGTGGTGGGGCAGGGGACAAGCCTGTGCCACTGGTATACTTTTGGAGGTCTAATTTGCTACCTGTATCTTTTTTTATCATGTCCCTACATTTATAACTAAAGAATCATGTGATGGGTGAGTAGTTTTTCAATTGCACAAACTGTATCAACCAGTAAATTAGCCACATTCAGCCCATCTACCCTTGCTGAGGTCTCGTACAGGCTCTGGAAGGGAAGGGAATGTCTGGAAGGATTTGTGACCAACTGCAATCAAACAGGGAGAAGGCAATGGCAGTCCACTCCAGTACTCTTGCCTGGAGAATCTCATGGACGGAGGAGCGTGGTGGGCTGCAGTCAATGGGGTCGCTATGAGTTGGATATAACTGAGCGACTTCACTTTCACTGTTCACTTTCCTGCATTGGAGAAGGAAATGGCAACCCACTCCAGTGTTCTTGCCTGGAGAATCCCAGGGATGGGGAAGCCTGGTGGGCTGCCGTCTCTGGGGTCACAGTGTCGAACACGACTGAAGCGACTTAGCAGCAGCAGCAGCAGCAGCAGCAATCAAACAGAATATCTGTATGATTAGTAAACAAATCCCGGTGAACGACATGTGATGGCCTCTATGTCTTCAAACCACTGGAAAGACAGCCTAAAAAGACAAGTCTAGAATTAAGCTTTTTTTTTTTCATCATTATCCATATTAAACAGATACACACAAAGAGCATCGACAGAAACCAAAGGCCTTTTAGCAGTAGCCTGGTGTGTGCAAAGAGCATTAGATTTGAATTAGGCACACTTGGGTGTGAATCACAGCCTCAGAGCTGTGGCCTTAGTCTTGTTCTCCAGTTCTGTTCATTTAAAATAGAAACAGGATTATGTTGTGAGCAATTTAATGTCCTAACATATATAAAGCATCTGAACTGTGTCAGCACACAGTAGGCACACAGTAAATTATAGCAGTAGTGGGTGAACAAGAAGTGAATCACTTACACTGTTATATGCAGCTCTCCTTAGAAGGCAGACCTCCACGAAACTATATTTTTAAATCAAAGCTGCTTAATGTGTGTGTGCTGTATAAAGAAAGAAATGAATGAGACTGAAATAATCATGCTTCCCTAAAGATGATCAGATTGACAGAAGGAAAGATTTCCCAATAGCTTCCATGCCAGACATTTTTAAATACCCACTAAGTTCCTGGCATTGTTCTCAAAGCAGCGAAAGATAAAGAATATCTCAACATTCTTATGACAATGATTTAACCTTTTCAATTGTGACTGCAGGTAGAACCACCTGGGAAGATTTCAAAAATCTTGATGCCCAGGCTGAACCTCATACCAATCAAATCAGAATCTTTGCAGGTGGGATTCACCCCCCTGGTGATTCCAGCGCATAGCCAAGATTAAGAAGTGATGATGTAGGAGACAGATGGAAAAACACCATGAATATAGGTAAATAACCACCATGTGACAGTGATAAAGAAATACTTGTGAAAAAAATTAATGTAGCAGGAATTGAAAAACATCTGTAAGGAGAGGCAAGCGTACAGAGTTTCAGAGAAGGATCGGTGTTTGAGCAAAATTTTCAAAGATGCTACATTCATACAGGAGACATCAGCAAGGCCTGAGTCCTACAGCAGAGGGATGACAATTTCATGTGGAAGACAGGAGGTGCAGGTGGTGTTTTGTGTACATAAAGAACAATGATGCACTTGGCTTTTTTCATAAACATATATTATTAACCCAACAACCCTGCCCCATTTGACTTTGGTTTTTCAATTATTTGCACAATCCTAGTGGTCCAGATTGCTTTCTTAAAAATAATTTTATTGGGATATTGTTGATTATTAAACAGATACACACAAAGAACATGTTGCATTAGTTCAGGTGTACAGCAAAATGAATTTTTTTACTATACATATATGTATATCCACTCTTTTTTAGTTTCTTTTCCTATATAGATCCTGCTGCTGCTGCTGCTGCTAAGTCGCTTCAGTCGTGTCCGACTCTATGCGACCCCATAGACAGCAGCTCACCAGGCTCCTCCGTCCCTGGGATTCTCCAGACAAGAACACTGGAGTGGGTTGCTGTGTCCTTCTCCAATGCATGAAAGTGAGGAGTGAAAGTGAAGTTACTCAGTCGTGTCCAACTCTTAGCGACACCATGGACTGCAGCCTACCAGGCTCCTCCGCCCATGGGATTTTCCAGGCAAGAGTACTGGGGTGGGTCACCATTGCCTTCTCCGATATAGATCCTAATGACCCAAATTTCTATATTTATCTTGAGATCTTAAGGTCAAAACACATAAGAAATTATTTTAACAATGCTTACATATTTTATTTTATGTAGAAATTAGACCCTTCATATGCTCACAAAGAGTTTGAGGTAACAAATTTTACAGCACTTATAAGGTAGCAATTTTTAAGGCAGAGCAGAAATCATCTAGGAAAATATCATTATCCCAGAAAGTTAGAATGACAATGTTTCTGAAATTGAGTACTAAATATAATCCTGATATTCCTGGCAGTCAATACAATAAGGGGAATATGAAACCATTGTCTGACAAAAGAAAGTATGTAGTTTATTTGAAAAGGCAAATACTGCACATTGAAAGAGTCTGGGAAGAATGTGTTCCATGTGGGAAGCACATTGGATGCTGAAATGAGAAACTCCTTCAACTCACTTTATCTACAACATGGTCCTTGGATGCTTGGAGAACTTGGTTGACTTCAACTCACTCTGAAATCAAGTTCTTCCTACTCATTTTTAAATCACCTCCTCTAAGATTATTCAGATTGAATTGATGTGCCCATTCTATTTAGAGAAATGCATTTGCTCTCCCACCCCTTGACTTCGGAGAAAAAACCTGCAATGATCTTTCTGCTTTCTTGCTTTGTTGACATATAGCATACACAATTTGTAAACTTTACATTTTAATTCCTCTGTGGTGCCAAGAGTAATTCTAAAGGAGTCATTTGCCCACCAATACTGTTTCAAATGTATCACGTTCTTAAAAGAAAACATAAGTAGTAAAACCTTCTTGAAATTTAAGGCATTTGAAGGAGTTATATTCTTAAGACATTAAATCACCATATTAAGGTATATAAGCAAATTCTCATAAGCTTTCACATGCCCAATTTGGCAAGGGATCATCCATGTGAATAGCCCTTTGTTTTCACTCCCATGATATGTACAGGTTTTTACAGAACTCAAATTGGTTCTAGCAATTATTTAAAATTCCTCAGAAATACCTTAAATCTCACATCTTCATTTCTGAGTAGGGACAATGCCAAAATGTCAGCAGCTGAGTACTTTTAGATTAAAGGTAACATCCCTTTCGACAGCCTTTCACAGACATAGATGAACAGCAGTTCATATAAATCAGATACGTCCAATATCTCACTTTATGCATCTTGATGGGGGAATCCTGTGGTTGACTCATCTAAGACATGAACCTTGGCCATAATTTCTTGAGACTGATTTATTGTCAGTCCTGAAACCTATGCTACACTCAACAGGTCATGTTTTAAGTGGAGGTTGTACATTTTTGTCTATTATTGCATTGCCTTGCAAGATCACATATCAGTTCTTTTTGTCACTTTTAATTATAGCTATAGCAGCAAATTATCTCATACTGATCTAAATGTCTACATTTTTAAAGCATTGCCTCTTATTTAAGAGATGCTGATGACAAATATAACTTAGCTATTTTCTAAGACTGTGCCTTATGCTGAACCATGCTCTCTTGTTCTCCTCTCCTTCAGACTAAGGGCTTGTCATGCAAAATAGCTGGATGTTTTTGAGATTTAATCAGTGAACATGAACAGAAAACTATGGAAACAGTTTCACAGGGAAATGCAGGTCAGAATCAATTCTCATTGAATTTTTTAGGACAGAGATGGCAAACACAGTCATAAATGGTTAACATCCTTTGTAGAAAGGTAGACACTAACTTATAGATCACAAACATTTCTCCTGAAGAACTTGGGCATGGCTTCAGAATTCTTTCCAATCAAGGGCATTGTGTAGACATTATGTAGACATTATTAATTGATCAAAAGTATACTTTGTTGACCTTATTTGCTACCCCTTTCCTAGGACCTCAGATTGGCACAGCTGTTGAAGGTAATTTAACTCAGCCCAGCAGTATTTTCAGTAGTCTTTACGGTTGTGAGACCTGGACAGTAAAGAATGCAAAGCACTGAAGAACTGATGCCTTTGAGCTGTGGCACTTGGAGAAGACTCTTGAGAGTCCCTGTGACAGCAAGGAGATCAAACCAGTCAGTCCTAAAGGAAATCAACCCTGAATACTCACTCATTGGAAGGACTGATGCTGAAGCTGAAGCTCCAATATTTTGGTCACCAGATGTGAACAGCCAACTTATTAGAAAAGACTCTGATGCTGGGACAGATTGAAGGCAGAAGGAGAAAAGGGCATCAGAGGATGAGATGGCTGGATAACATCACTGATGCAATGGACATGAACTTGAGCAAACTTTGGGAGATGGTGAGGGACAAGGAGGCCTGACATGAAGAGGCAGACATAACTGGGCCACTGAACAGCAACAACAACAACTGGTACTCACACCCTCTCTCCAACATCTCCACCAAGTGACCACGCAGCTCCCTCTTGAGCACTTTCATTAGACTGAGTGAACTAACTCCAGGCAAAAGGACCTACAAACTCATGTACAAAGAAACTAGCAATTAGATTATTCATATAGATGTAAAACCAGATTGGGAGCTCATGAATTTCTTCTAAGTAGCCCTCTATTGCCATGCTCTACTACTGACTCTTACCACAGCTCTTTGAAAATAACATGGGAAAGATGAATTTCTTTCGTTCTTTATTTCCTAAGAAGAACATTTCATACCCAAGAGTAAACTCTCTGGTATTTAGAAGACTTTGCCTTCCAAGAAAAAGTTTGTAGAGGTCTTCTGAACAGGATGTCTGAAAATTCGTGTGATAAATGAAAAGAGAGATGAACTGGGGAGAAGCCAGGAATAGAGAAATCTTGGGGAGGGACAGGAGTCTGATCCCTTGTGGCCCAGATTTCACTGTCATTGTTCTTACCACTCACTCCCTTGACCTAACTTCCATGTAGTCAAAATCTTCACTTCCTCTCCTCTCCATTTAAAATACTCAGTTTGACTGAGCTGATTAATGAAATTTACACTGAAACATAACTAGCCCTTTCATAAAACATTTTCCAAAAACATAAATCCAAAAGAAAGACCTGTTAGTGCAAATGAATCTCTAATTTTTTTTAATTAATTTTAATTTTTTTAGTTTGTTTTGCTTTACAACACTGTATTCGTTTTGCTACACATCGACATGAATCAGCCACGAGTGTACATGAACTCCCAATCCCGACCCCCACCTCCCCCCTCCCGCCCCACACCCTCTCTCTGGATTATCCCCGTGCATCAGTCCAAAGCATCCTGCATCCTGCATCAAACCTGGACTGGCGTGAATCTCTAATTTTTGAAGCTATTTATCATATAGCTTAGTATCCCTTACTTCCCCCATATAAATTGAACAGAATTGCAGGAAATAAAATCCATGTTATTTGTTATCATTTGATAAAATGCAGTCAAATGATTAGCTTCCCCCCTCCCGCCCCACACCCTCTCTCTGGATTATCCCCGTGCATCAGTCCAAAGCATCCTGCATCCTGCATCAAACCTGGACTGGCGTGAATCTCTAATTTTTGAAGCTATTTATCATATAGCTTAGTATCCCTTACTTCCCCCATATAAATTGAACAGAATTGCAGGAAATAAAATCCATGTTATTTGTTATCATTTGATAAAATGCAGTCAAATGATTAGCTTTTCTTGAATTTTATGTTATTGTACTTTCCAGAATTCTGATCAAGAACACATGAAAATCTTGGAAATGTTTATATTAAAATATTCTAACCTATAAACTCCAGCAAATCATTAACATTGGAGAAAAAAATGTTAAATAACAATTTGCTATGTGAGGGTTCTATTATTTTTTAAGTCTTTATTGAATTTGTTACAATATTATTAATAATTCTGTTTTGTTTTGCTTTATTACTTTCTGATTATGTTTCAGCTTTTGGGCCACAAGACATGTGGAATCTTAGTTCCGTGACAAGGGATCGAACATATACCCTCTGCTTTGGATGGAGATGTCTTAATCACTGGACTGCCAGGGAAGTCCCTCTAACTATTCTTCATTCACTGTTGATCTTAACTAAGGTTAGTCTTAAACTGCAATGCATACACATGCAAAAACAAACAATCTCAAAAGAAAGAAGGTACTTCTAAGATCTAAATGATGTCACAGAAATCATTCTGACTATAGTGTGGGCCAAAAAGGCCACAGTGACTACTTAGTGTCCAGTGTAAATTTTATCAGCTGAATCATGCTCTTTTGTAAGCCAAGGGATATTTGGAAATTGTTGCTATAAATATCTACAAAAGGTTTTTGTAAATTTGGTATATATACTATCTCATCTGGTAGCTGTTTCAGATATTAATAAGGGCACTCCTTTCTTTAAGTGATTCGGTGAAGCATAATCACTGATGTTCTTTAAGATTAATATAAAGCAGGCAAAATGGAAGAAAAGTTAAATAGTACATTCAATATTAAATCTGGAATGATCTGTTTTATGCCTAGAATTTCATTCAGCTCCTTAGATTGACAATAATAATTAATGGAATGCCTCAGAAGATTAGAAAACCAGCTCATCTGCATCTCAAATAAGCCAAGTCTTACAGAAGTTCAAAGTATGAACAGGTAATTTTCATCATGAAAACATTCATATTTTTCTTTTACACAAATGTAAAATTGTCACATCTCCTGTTGAGTTGATTAGAATTTATCAATCTCTGATCAGCTAGTACTTTAAGAGCTGATTCTAGAGGACTTATATAGTCAACAAGTTTGTAAGTATAGTATAAATTATAACTTTATTTTTCTCCTGAACCCTGGGGCAAAATATCACCTTCTCCTACTATGCTAATTCAAAAGTAAGAACTGGATAGTTATCCCTATGGTAACAGAAGCTCATTTTACCCCAGCCCATTTCCAACCTGTTACTAAATTACTAAGCACTGGAGCAATGCATCAAAGAGCACAGAGAGATGCTGTTAAGGTAATGAAACCAAACACTATTCACTTAAAACATGTTGCGTCAGCTTGGAAATAAGGATGGATAAGCCCCTTACTTTCTACTCCCTTCCCTATAGCTGACCACCTAGCAACTGTTACATTTTCTAAAGTTGTAAAACCAGGACTCCTCTCTACAAAACAAAAACTACTTCCCAGAATAATTGACTTTCTAGAGTTTCTGTATTTAAGACAGAGAAGTTTGTTTTTTTTTAAATTATGTTCCAAAACATGTACTTTGACTTTTTTCCATCTCCATTTTTCTACATTAATGAACAATGAGGTGTGTTTTCTTTGGAAGCAATTTTTAAGTGTCTATTAGCTGCAAAACACAATTACATTTCTTTAGTGCATCCAAGAGTCCAGGAGGCCAAGAATGAGATTTTCCGTCAGTCAAGGTTTTCAAAGGTTTGACCCAGAGAATTGGGACAGGCTGTATTCCTTGCTAATGGTGCACTACCAGGATACTCTAATATCCTGCCGAGAAGAATCTTTCACTTGGAAATTTAAAGCTCATCTGACAGAACCTATGCCGGCAGGAGCCTCAATTTATCTGCTCTAGAGGAAGAGCATCGAAATCCAATCTGAGGGAATCCAAACCTTTGTTTCCATGGTGAGGTTTCCAAAAAGCTACTGAACATTTGATTCTATCCATTTTAGTTGTGGGGTGTGGGCATATTTAAGAGTCTACCTTAAATTAACACAAAGGCACACAAAGCATCAGTCATTTCTACAATGAGGAACCAGGTCATTGTGCGAAGACATTGTAGGCATTTACCTTGAAAGGTACTGGGACTGTGTGCACCTGTTAGGTTAACTTGTCCAAAAAATGAGGGGGCTGAATTAGACGATCTCTGGAGCCCACCGTAGGTCTGCACTAAGGAGATGGCTCTGTGATCTTGATCAAGTCACTCAGCATCACTAATATGTTTCCTTCCAGTTCTAAAACAAGTTCATGTATTCCTAATATTATTTTAGCGATTATATTTTTCCCTTAAAATTAACAGATAATCATAGAAATGAGATTTGTGTTCTATACGCTACCTGGGATTAAGGGGGGAGGTGAAAAGTAGGGAGTAAATGTTTGTTCCAGGAGTTCATTCTATTGCACAATCAGATGGGTAAATAACCAAAAAGTATACTTAAGTAAAAAGTACTTAAGAATGTAAAGTTTTAGTAATGAAATCAAAGAATAACAATTGATGAAGAGCAATATTTGCCACTGAAACTAATGTTAATAGGCCTCCACCTATTTGCCTTTTTCATGTCAAAAATCTCTTGCCCACCAGTCCTAAATTCTTCAGTGAATATACAACAGGCTTTTTCAAGAGTTGTTCCTTGAAATGGCTCCCCATCAAGTTTAGGATCCAGTATGAGAGTCCTCTATTGACTTGGAAATATAAGAATTGACCTAAGACCCATCCCACAAAATAAAATTCCTGAAGGCAAGGCTGTATAAAATGAAATGAAAAGGGTGTGAGATTTGGATTTAGAAGATTCAAGCAAAATGAACTTGGTATTCTGTCTCTGTTCCTTCTAACTGTGAAGCTGGACACTGCTGTTAATATCTCTGGTTTTCAGTTTCATCATCTGTAATATCATGATAACATTACCATCTTCAAATGATTGTCATAAAGATTAAATGGGATAATGGGGGGAAAGTAGTAAGCCTCGATAAACACTAGACCTACATGTTGAATTTATGCAACCTTGGATCAATAGCTGTTTACAAATGGCCTACTATGTACCAGGCATGCATAAAATGCTACATATTAAATGATGGAAAAGATTCATTCCTACTGTGATAATAACACATTGATTAGAAACAATCCAACCCTGAAGAACCCACTTGCCTTGAAATTACAGCTCACCTTTTCCATGGCAAAATCCTTGAGGGGGAAAAAAACCTGTTGTTGAAACTAATCACTCTCTCTCTTTTCCAGAACGTGATATTCTTATTTGCTAAATATATGTGTGTGTGTGTGTGTGTGTGTCAACTGATTTGTATGAGACACAGAAGTCTTAGCTAAAGTTTTTGCTAAGATGTTTATAAATCCATAGGGAAAGAAGATGTAAATATATGACAAGACAAAGAAGTAATTAATTTCAGAAAATATTCACTATAGCTTCATAAACCTACTGGACTTTTAGAGATGAGAAAAGAAATATACACGGCTCTTTCTCTCAAGATATTCACAATCTACTTGGGGAAAAAGAAAAGAAAAGACCTAAATTTCATGCTTTTGAACTGTGGTGTTGGAGAAGACTCGAGAGTCCCTTGGACTGCAAGGAAATCCAACCAGTCCATCCTAAAGGAAATCAGTCCTGAATATTCACTGGAAGGACTGATGCTGAAGCTGAAACTCCAATAATTTGGCCACCTGATGCAAAGAACCGACTCATTTGAAAAGACCCTGATGCTGGGAAAGATTGAAGGTGGGAGGAGAAGGGGACAACAGAGGGTGAGATGGCTGGATGGCATCACCAACTCAATGAACATGAGTTTGAGTAAACTCTGGGAGTTGGTGATGGATAGCGAAGCCTGGTGTGCTGCAGCCATGGGGCCGCAAAGAGTTGGACACGACTGAGTGACTGGGAAATGAACTGATATGTCAGCTGAGTCAACTGAGATGTCCAGGCAGAAGTTCTAATGTAACTTTGTAGCAATGGTGAATGGCCCTCCTTAAGGAATGGGCTAAGGAAAAGGTGGGGTTCCGCCTAACTTTGAAGAATGGGTAAGATTTAAATGGATATGAGAGGGACAAAATTCAGATTATTGGAACTTGTATTTAAAGGTCTTGGTGTGAATAGAGAAATGAACAAAACATGTCTAGAGATTAAAAAAGAATGTGAGATGCGGATGGAAAGACAGGGCATCTGACAGTGGTGCAGCATCTATTCAAACAATTGTTTCCATTGTTAGCAGATGCCCAGAAGCCCTGCTCTTACCTCTTATTCCTGTCAGTTGTTGTCTTAGACCACAAGTGAAAGTGATACCAAAACCATCAAACTTTCAGTTACTGACAGCATAGGCAAAGTCACAACGACTCAGCCCATCAGAGAGGCTCAGTAAAGGATCTGTGTCCCAGGAGTGAGGTGGTTATTATGTTACTTTTTCTACTTCAAAGCAGGAAATGTCTTACCTTTAGTGAACATTACCAAGTCTACTCTTGTTTTCTTTCTTACCTCTTATATCAGAGAGCTGAGCCTATGTCCCAGATGCAGGCCATAGAGTGCAGATCCCTGTTGTAATATGAGACTTATTAAAGGGTTTTAAATTGTATCACTGGAGTTCAAAATTATGATACACACCTTTTGGATTAGAAAGCCCTGCTACAATGGCAATATATAATCATGTTGAACACTACTTACCCTCAACCCAGCAATTGTAGTCCCTGGTGTATTTCTAGAAAAATCTTCATACCTAAGTGCAAAGAGACAAGTAAAACAGTGTAAGATAGTAAAACAATGCTGTGATGAAAATTTAGAAACAGTATAAATATTCATTATTAACAGGAGAATGGATGTATCACATCATAATTCATATAACTGATGAAGTAAAATGAATTAGCTAGAGGGTGTGAATGAACACAGGAAAAAAAATCTCACTTCAAATATAATCTGAAGCAAAACAACATTTGTACAAGGATATAGTCAATATATTACCATATAAGTAAACTTTAAAATCCTGTCAGACAATATTATCTAGTGGTTATTGATACATTCATATTTAATGAAAACATTAAATTACTTTAGTGTTTTGAATGCAGTAAGAGGGATACACAACAGACTTTACCTGTATCTGTAATGGTATATTTCTTAAAAAATATTTCAAAGCAAATATGATAAAATGTTTAGAATGCTAAACAGTGATTTCTTAGACATTAGTAACATTGTACTTTTCTACAGGGTTCTAATATTTCATTTAAAAAGAAAACTGAAGAACAAAAACTGACCGTCTTCAGTAAAATGGTTTTTGGTTAATTTTATTTTTATTTTTAATTGGAGGATAATTGCTTTGGAATGTTGTGTTGGTTTCTGCCATACAACAACTCAAATCAGCCATAAGTGTGTGTGTGTACGTGTTTATATATATATATATATATATATATATATCCCCTCCCTCTTAAATCTCCTTTCCACTACCCCCACCCTGCCCCCTCATTCCACTCCTCTGGGTCATCCACAGCGTCAGGCTGGGCTCCCTGTGTGTTATACAGCAGCTTCCCACTGCTGCTGCTGCTGCTAAGTCACTTCAGTCATGTCTGACTCTGTGCAACCCCATAGATGGCAGCCCACCAGGCTCCCCCATCCCTGGGATTCTCCAGGCAAGAACACTGGAGTGGGATGCCATTTCCTTCTCCAGTGCAGGATAGTGAAAAGTGAACGTGAAGTCGCTCAGTCGTGTTCGACTCTTAGCGACCCCATGGACTGCAGCCTACCATGCTCCTCCGTCCATGGGATTTGCCAGGCAAGAGTACTGGAGTGGGGTGCCACTGCCTTCTCCAACACGGCTTCCCACTAGCTATCTATATTACACATGGTAGTGTATATATGTCAATGTCACTCTCTCAGTTCGCCCCACACTCTCCTTCCCCTGTGTGTCCACAAGTCCTGGCTTTTAGTTTTTGTTTCTTAAGTGGTGAGAAATTTTGTATACCACTTTTCTTTCCTTCTCTCTTTCTTTCTTCTCTGCAGGTTTTAACATCTCCACAAAGGATATGCAGGAACTTTAGAAAAAGATTCCATAGCAATTCTCTATAGAAATTAAGTAGTGAAGCACAGAGAAAAGGATCTTCTACACTTCTAACCAGATTATTTTCCTCTGCACTTAATTTTTTAAAATAAAAGGTCACTAATCACAAATTTTGGAGTTGGAGAATTTTCAGTCTCCCCAAAAGATCAGAGCTCAGAAACCTCTGAGACTTGTCCCAACATTTGATAGTGGGTGTCTATTTTCTCCTCAGTCACTCATAGAAGCTTTAACTTCTTGAGCTTGGCTAAATCCACTCCAATATCACATCTCCCATAAATGTCACTCTGGATCAAGACAATCTCTGTGAGCATGTGTATACTGTTTGCTTTCAACTGCATCGACTCTAAGAGTTTTCAATAATTGCTCTTGGAGCTACAAGGTAAAGTTGCTATTCTTGTGAAATATGAATGGAAGTTTACCTCTTTTTACCTGTAAACTGAATCCAAGTAAAACAACTTATAAGTGGTCAGTCTGAAGTCTTTCCCTCACCATGAAGGTTCACCACATTTGTAGATGAATGCTTTCTACCTAATCAATATAAACTTTGGAAATAATCCAAACAGGCCATCAGTCTAGAAATTTCCTTTTATTAAGTATGTATTTGCCATGTTTACATTGCTCTTTTATTTTTATTTCGGAGGATTTCAGGGTCATGTAATCTGTAATGGAACTGAAAATACTCCAACCAGCAATGATCCAGGAAGACATCAAAAACACCCAGACAGAATAAGGCTAATATTTCCTCACCAGGTGTCTAGCCTCTTAATCTAGTGATAATATCACGTTCCAAAGGAAAAGGCACCAAGACCCTCCCAACTAGTGCTCTAAGCACTTACTTCTCCACCTAGGATTACCAGCTTGTTGAGAGCAAACATTCTCACCTGCATCAGAGGTGGGGGTTGATCTCCAGTTGCTGAGAACAGCAGCATCTGAAGAGTAAATAGAGCCCAGGAATAACTTTTTTTAGAAACCAAAACCCAGCAACAAACTTGTTGGTTTCAGATGCAGGTGCCAAAGTTTCTGGGGTTTTATTTGTGCTTCCTGAGGTGGTGGCTCATCTTTTGAATTTGGAATTAAAAAATGATCTTTTTATAGGTATGTTTTAGGTTCTGTGATGAGAGGGGATGGCCCATCTTCCTTGAAACAGGATAAATATTCATATTTCTCTAGGGCTGATTTGACCCAGACTCTGAGCAGGGTCAGGGATCTTACCTGACAGAATGCTTATGATGAGTGGTGTAGGGGGAAAAAAAGCAAACGAAATTTTTTGGATCTGATTTATCATCCAGTTGCTAGAACTCGTCTTAGACAATTCAGTTTTCCCTCAGAAAAATGGAGTTTGGCTATTAAAGTGTCCTTTATCGAATTTCTAAGTGATCACTCAGAGACTGTTGGTATGGGGGAAAGGACACAGGACTAGAATAAGTAAACATGAGTTCTAATCACAATTTGGCCACCAAATTGCTGTCTACAGCATCCTTATCAATACATCAGAAAAGGAAGGACCCAAGTCGTGGATTTCTAACCTTGGATATTACACTTTGAATCATTTGGGTAGTTAAAAAAGCAGCAGCAACAGCAATGTCCTGCCTGACCCTTTCCTAAACCAACAGAATCAGAAACTCTGGGATGTGGGACCTAGCACTGATATTTGTAAAACATTCCCAGGGTGATTTTATTTTATTTTATTTTATTATTTTTTAAATCTACCTCAAATTATTTTGTGTAATATAAATTTATAGAATCTAAACGAATTGTCTCAGCATGAACTCTTGATGAGTTTTTCTTTCATTTATACTTAAATTAGCACCTTTACTATATAAGTTCTTCAATTTACAAGTTTCTTTTTGGAAACAAATTTATCTTACTGTCTATTCTTGCACTGACACTCAGTGAATAACTTTTTGATTTTTTTTTTAGGATGCTTGGGGCTGGTGCACGGGGATGATCCAGAGAAATGATATGGAGTGGGAGGTGGGAGGGGGGTTCAGGATTGGGAACTCATGTACACCTGTGGCTGATTCATGTCAATGTATGGCAAAACCAATACAGTGTTGTAAAGTAAAATAAAAAGAAAAAAAAAACAGGGTGATTTTAATAGAGAGCCAGTTTGAAAATTAGAATAGTGTGTCTCCCACTTTCATGTGCAGGAGAATCATCTGGGAGCTCATTAAAATCTGGGTTTGGATTCAGTAGGTCATGGCTGAGGCCTTGCTGACAAGCTTGCAGGTAAGGCAATGTTGTTGATCCATTGAGCACACTTTGAGTAGCAAGAAACTAGATGATTTCCAAGAGCCTTTCTAGCACTGATTCTGTGAATCTGCATTTTTCACTCTCAACAGAACTGTCAGTTTCCCATCTAAGATCATCCATCTCAGAGGAATGCCTTTATAATGTCATGCACTGTGCTAGGGTCTATGAAATAATTTAGTGTTCCTTAGAAGTCAGGAGATACTTCAGAATCTCCTCTTGTGGTATCTGATGCAACACCATGAACATTATCACTGACTGGTATGATAGAAAAACTACAGGGGATTTGGGAGAATTCACATAAGTGGGGAGGCATCACTTGGTGTGTAGAATTGAGGGTATATATAAGGGTATGTATACAGGGACATCGCACTCAGAAATCTGTGCATCTGTGTGCGTGTGTGTGTGTGTGTGTGTGCCTGGGGTGAGGTGCAGGCTGGAAATTGAAGCAATTTAGGGAAAGCTTCCTGAAGAAAATTATTTTTGATCTGAGTTCTAAAGATGAATGAAATTCAGGAATTGGTAGGGATGTCCAGACAGAAGGAACTGAGTGTATAATTACCTATATGGATGTAAGGAAGAGACTGAGAAATCAGATGACCAAAGAAGCTTGATTTGGCTAAAGCATAAAAAATCCATAAGACTTAAAGAGGTCTGTTCATATATATTTTTCTTTAAATAACCAGCTCTTCATTTTGCTTATCCATTAAGTAACTTTCCCCTTTATTTTCTAATTTCTGAATTTACTGTTCCTTCACATTTATTTGGTTTATTATTATTTTGCTATATCTTTTTGTTGGATGCTTAATTCATTTATTTCACTATTTTCACTTATAAAAAAGTAGCTAATTCTGTAAATTTTCATATAGGAGTTATCTTGACTAAATCCCATTGGTTTATGACAGGATATCCTAACTGTGGTTCAATTTTATTTCCATGTTTGACTCCAGATTTATTTGAATGTCTAGGTGCTTAGAATTGTTGGCTCTTCTTTGGTTATTAACTTTTGATTTTATTACACTGTACTTTGAAAAGTAATCTGAAGGATTTTCTTTTTTAGTTCCTAAGGATATATTTTTTTAACTTAAAGAAAAATTTGTTTTTTTGGTTTTGCTGTACAACAATGTGAATCAGACAGTAAGTATACATATATCCCCTCCCTCTTGAGCCTTCCTCCTACCTCCCCATATCTCACCCCTCTAGGTCGTCATAAAGTACTGGGTTGAGCTTCCTGTGTTATACAGCAACTTCCCACTAGCCATCTATTTTACACACGGCAATGTATATATTTCAGTGCTATTCACTCAATTCGTCCCACCCTCTCCTTTGATTATTTTGTTTTGTTTTTAAATAAAGGGTCCAATGATGAAAGAATATGAATAATAAGGGGGTAAGCATTGGTCAGACAGGACTTGAAAAATCTTACCAAGCAGTTGAGTCATTATCCTAAAGCAAGAGAAGGCCTTCAAAGTGTTTTAAGCAGAAAACAACATGACTTAAAAATTTTAGAAATAACTTTTGTGTGCTGTATGAGCAATCGAATCACAAAGGCAGGCATATATGTTAGGGGGTATTTAGTTGAGAATGAATGAGGCTGGCTATTTCACTTCTGGGAAATTCTTCTACAGATACTCACAGATGCCCACAGGTATTTGTGCAAATACATTCATTGCACTACTGCTATAATGACAAAATTTGTAAACATAGATGATGCCTGTCAATTGGACACTAGTTGTATAGCTTCTGGTATATTCATGCTACGAAATATTGTATGACCCTTAAAAAGAATGCAGTAGATCTATATGTATTAAGATGTTTAAGATTTCCAAGACATATTATAAAAAAGAAAAAAGCAAATCACAAATAATTCTTATAATATGGATCCCAATTACATAAAATCAAAAATATATTCTCTATACCTGTATAGTATATGTGTATGTCAATTAACAGGAAAAGGACAGAAAAGATACATTTCAAACTGATGACAGTGTCTTCCTTTAAGGAAAGGAATGGAAGACAAACAGCAACTTTCAGTCTATAAGCTCCTGTTTTATTGAAGATAACTAAGAGAAAAAGTATTTGTGTATCACTTGTGTAATAAAAAAAAAAAGAAATAATTGGGATCTTTTTTTATTCTTCAATAGCATTAGTTTTGCCTTCATCTATTCTAATAATTTCTACAATTTTAAATTCTAAATTTCTGAAAAAATTAAAACTTAAGTATCTTTTAGGAATTTAAAAGTCTGAAAATTTCTCTTCCCCCCCCTCCAAGACTCTGACATGAAGGTCACTTCTTCTTTCCCCAAACCAAGAATTAAACTTTCTTTAATTCTCATTATGCAGCTACCCTAAACCTAAGATGACTCAGGATACAATCTAAACTTCCAACAGTTGAAAATCATTAAAAAGATTAAGTAACAAGCAGAAATCAACAAGGTTTTTAAAAAAGGAAGTTTTTTTCTCTACCCTTCTAGGCGCTGAGAATTTTTAGTGCTGCCATAATTTTCTAGAAAGATCCTGTGATGACCTCTGAAAACAATCCTGGACCCCCCACAGCTGCTCTTGGATCCCAGTAGAACCAATTCAGCCGTGCACTGAAGGGAAAGTTATAAATTGCTTAGAGGAGGAGGTTACAAAAGGGAGCGGCCAGCGTGGCTTTTGTTAGGGTAAATCTGGGCTCCCCAACCTGTTAAAATGCTTTGAAGAGGTAACAAAATGATCTATAAAGGCAAACCAGTGGGTGTCATTTCTTTAGATATTCAAAAACCTTTTGATTGGGGAATACACAAAAGGCTGAGGAAGGTTAGTAACCCTGGGATAAAAGAAAAATTTCCTTCATCAATTAAAAAACAGTTATGGAAAAATGAAGACTAGAATTCCAATTTCCCAAATGGAGAAAGATTAAAATGTTGACATTGTTCAGCATTTATTATTCAATGTGCAATTGAATAGAGAGCTCCTGGAAGAAATCAATTATCTAAAATTGATTTTAAATGGTATAAGTAAAATTACAAAATGTAAAAACAAACTTTTAAAATAACAGATATTTAATTTCCTTTCTTGTACATGTTTTCTGGTATAGTACCTAAGAAACATTCACCAGCACTGATAATGCTGTTTCTTCTTTTCTCATCAATCCTTAATTTTTCACTTGAATTTTATTTTAAATATTGTGAAGACTTTCTTGATACTTAACCTGAGGGCCTTTTTTTTCTTATTCTTTCACCTAATTCAAATTCACTAGGCATTAGTTCCATCTAAACAAAGTCAACCTAGAAACAACAGCAACACTAAGCTTATTAATAGTTATAACATTTGGAGCTTTTCTCTGGGGAAACTAAAAAATTTTAAAGACAAGCCATTTAATAATCATCAAATATGAATGATGTGATGACATGTTATATGTACTAGAAAGAGAATAACGAAATCTATATGATACCAACTTAATCCCACAGTCTCTAGGAAACCTCCAAATTGATGAAGCATCAAGCCAGGGAGGGACTGCATTTGCACTGGGAGCTCAGAACTATTCGGCTGGCAAAAGAGAGCAGAGCAAAAAGATGCCAACTGTATATAAAAGTAGAGTTGACACAGTGGCAGCCAAACAGCATGTCCATCTCATCAGCCTGCTCCAAAAATACAAAGCCAGTGCAATGCAGCCAGCTTCTTAAAGGCCAACGACTCTACTTTGTTGCTTTACATCCTTGTAGAGCAATCAAGATGGAAAAACCAGCTAGCTCCAAAGCTGAATGATAAAGAATCCATGGACAAGGCTGCCCCAAACAGATCAGGTACAATAAAGTAACTGTGGAGTGAAGAATGTTACACTGACCAGGACAACAATGACAAGGGTCAGCGCTTCTAGACAGCAGAGCAAGAACTTGCAGAAGAACCTGGCAACCTGAGCCTGGTCATGGATCAGTATCTTACTTAAATGCACTGAGTTCCTCCTACTGAGCTTCACACCAGCCCCAGTTCCAATGCCTGTCTTTGTCCCTGTTTTCATCACTCCATGGTAAACTGAAAAATATGGGCAATAAAGGGAGGTTTTTTAAAAAATAAAATTGTATGTATTCAATTGTTTTTATTTTTAATAATCTTACCTTTATGAAATGATGGTTATAAGGAATAGTGGTAAAAGTAGTAATATTGTTTTAATGATAAAATGTGAGCAATCCTGTAGTTTTTCCATTTAAAAAATTGTTAATTTGTTCAATCAAAAAATCTGGGGACTGCTGGTATAATAGTTGTAAATTCTGACTGAAAATTTTAAAAGATTTGGTTCAAGTCCCATCTCTGCCATTTATTGGCTGTGTGACCTCCTTTAAGCCTGTTTCTTGGTTTGTTGAACAGAAATAACAATATTGCCTACTTAATGGGTTGTCAGGAAGACTATGGAGGTAATGCAGAAGATGCTTAGCACAAAGTGTGGTACACTATGATGTCTGGGTGTTAGCTTTATAAAAAGAGCCAAAAGAGAAATCACCACTAACCTCTAGCCCTCAGGTGGCTCATCTCTCAAAATGGGCCTCTGACCTCAGAGACTTCTTTGTTGTTGTTTAGTCACTAAGTCATATCTGACTCTTGCAATCCCAGGGACTGTGCCCCTCCAAGCTCCTGTCCATTGGATTTTCCAGGCAAAAATATTGGAGATGGTTGCCATTTCCTTCTCAAGGGGATCTTTCTCACCCAGAGATCAAACCTGTATATCCCGTAGTGGCAGGTGGATTCTTTGCCACTGAGCCACCGGGAACCCTCAGAGGCTTCTACATCTCCTCTAATTGTGACATCCTATATCCCACTCCATAATTCTAGGGACTGCCCTGATGACTCAGGTGGTAAAGAATCTACCTGCAATGCAAGAGACATGGGTTTGATCCCTGAGTCAGGAAGATACCCTTGAGAAGGAAATGGCAACCCACTCCAGTGTTTTTGCCTGGGAAATCCCATGGACAGAGGAGCCTGGTGACCTACGGCTCATGGGGTCACAAAGAGTCAGACACAACTCAAGTGACTGACCACCACCATAGTTCTTGTCCTTCTCTTTCTAAGCTGTTCAAGTCCACAACTGTTCACAGCTCCAAGTTGAACAGATGATGCTCCATCCATATAATGAACTACCCTCCTGACACAGAAAGACATCCAATTATATCATTAGTGGTAAAAGCATAGTTATCAATACAAACCAGTTATTAATTGCATGATCCAATTTTTGTAAAATGAAATGCATACAAACACTAATTTCTAACTCATCTGCCAAAACTTTCTAATTACTCAAGCCAGAGGTGTCCAGAAGTAATACAATATGAGCCCCAATGTGAGCCATATATGGAAAATTAAATTTTCTAGTAGCCACATTAAAAGAAACAGGTGAAATTTAGGTTAATGACATATTATAAAATATTTTTATATGTAATCATTACAAAAATTATTACTATTTTACATTATATTTTTGAATGTAGTCTTTGAAATCAATGAGTATTTAATACTTTCTTATATCTTACTGTGGACCAGAAGCATTTCAAGTGCTTGCTGGCCACATACAATTCACAGCTACCATCTCAGACAGCACCAGCCTAGGCAGTTAGTCCCTCCTCTTACATCAAATTAGAATTATCAGGAAACTTGTCTTATTCATCTTATATGCCCATAGCCTAAAATAGTTCCTGATGCCTGTCAGGTACTCAAAAAATACCAAGTTTGAATGAAAATATTTAATTCGAAGTATTATTGGGGGACTTTGCATTTTTAAACCTTATATTGGTCATGGATAAAAGACACTACACCGATTCTGAGAAAGAGCTTAACAATTTTGGAAAGTATCTCTCTGCACTCATACTTCATAAGGAGCCTCCTACTTTGTCCAGAGGTAAAGCCAGCCATGTAGAAATGCAAGTTACCCCAAGAAACTAACTAAACATATTTATAGAACTAAAGATAGCACCAAAATGTATATTATAGATAAATGTTCAAAGATAGCGGGGCTGAAAGAATGGATAATATTAATAATAAAACCTTTGTTAAGTGTCAAAATACATACAATATTTGTCAGTTCAGTTCAGTTCAGTACTCAGTTGTGTTCAACTCTTTGTAACCTCATGGACTGCAGCACGCCAGGCTTCTCTGTCCATCACCAACTCCCGGAGCTTACTCAAGCTCATGTCCATTGAGATGATGATGCCATCCAACCATCCCATTCCCTCTTGATCCCTTTTCCTCCTGTCTTTAATCTTTCCCAGGATCAGGGTCTTTTCCAGTGAGCCAGTTCTTCACAGCAATTGGCCAAAGTATTGGAGCTTCAGCTTCAGCATCAGTCCTTCCAATGAACATTCAGGACTGATCTCCTTCAGGATGGTCCTCCTTGCTGATTTCCCTCAATTGGATCTCCTTGCTGTCCAAGGGACTCTCAAGAGTCTTCTCCAACACCACAGTTCAAAAGCATCAGTTCTTCAGTGCTCAGTTTTCTTTATAGTCCAACTCTCACTTCCATACATGACTGCTGGAAAAACCATAGTTTTGAGTAGATGGACCTTTGTTGGCAAAGTAATGCCTCTGCTTTTAACATGCTGTCTAGGTTGGTCAAAACTTTTCTTCCAAGGAGGAAGCATCTTTTAATTTCATGGCTGCAGTCACCATCTGCAGTGATTTTGGAGCCCCTTAAAATAGTCTCTCACTGTTTCCATTGTTCCCCCATCTATTTGCCATGAAGTGATGGGACTGCATACCATCCATGATCTTAAGTTTTCTGAATGTTGTTTTAAGCCAACTTTTTCACTCTTCTCTTTTACTTTCTCAAGAAGCTCTTTAGTTCTTTGATTTCTGCCATAAGGATGGTATCATCTGCATGTCTGAGGCTATTGATATTTCTCCCTGCATTCTTGATTCCAGCTTGTGCTTCATCCAGCCTGGCATTTCACATGACATACTTTGCATATAAGTTAAATAAGCAGGGTGACAATATACAGCCTTGACATACTCCTGTCTTGATTTGGAACCAGTCTTTTGTTCCATGTCCAGTTCTAACTGCTGCTTCTTGACCTGCATACAGATTTCTCAGGAGGCAGGTCAGATGGTATGGTATTCCCATCTCTTCAAGAATTTTCCACAGTTTATTGTGATCCACATAGTCAAAGGCTTTGGCATATTCAATAAAGTGGAAGTGGATGTTTTTCTGGAACTCTCTCACTTTTTTGATGACCCAACAGATGTTGGCAATTTGATCTTTGGTTCCTCTGGCTTTTCTGAATCCAAATTGAACATCTGGAAGTTCATGGTTCACATGGTACTGTTGAAACTTGACTTGGAGAATTTTGAGCATTACTTTGCTAGGGTGTGAGATGAGTGCAATTGTGCAGTAGTTTGAGCATTCTTTGGCATTGCCTTTCTTTGGGATTGGAATGAAAATTGACCTTTTCCAGTCCTGTGGCCACTGCTGAGTTTTCCAAATTTGCTGGCATACTGAGTGCAGCCCTTTCACGGCATCATCTTTTAGGATACAAAATAGCTCAACTGGGATTCCATCTTTTCCACTAGTTTTGTTTGTAGTGATGCTTCCTAAGGACCACTTGGCTTTGCATTCCAGGATGTCTGGCTCTAGGTAAATGA
This sequence comes from Aepyceros melampus, assembly GCA_006408695.1. Lineage (NCBI taxonomy): Eukaryota > Metazoa > Chordata > Mammalia > Artiodactyla > Bovidae > Aepyceros > Aepyceros melampus. Next base: position 163,115 of record SJXQ01012147.1, read on the forward strand.
TCACACCATTCTGATTATCTGGGTAATGAAGATCTTTTTTGTATAGTTCTTCTGTGTATTCTTGACACCTCTTCTTAATATCTTCTGCTTCTGTTAAGTCCATACTATTTCTGTCCTTTATTGTACCCATTTCTGCATGAAATGTTCCCTTGGTATCTCTAATTTTCTTGAAGAGATCTCTAGCCTTTCCCATTCTATTGTTTGCCTCTTTTCTTTGCATTGATCACTGAGGAAGGCTTTCTTATCTCTCCTTGCTATTCTTTGGAACTCTGCATTCAAATGGGTATATCTTTCTTTTTCTCCTTCGCTTTTCAGTTCTCTTCTTTTCACAGTTATTTGTAAGGCCTTCTCAGACAACCATTTTGCCTTTTTGCATTTCTTTTTCTTGAGGATGGTCTTAATCACTGCCTCCTGTACAGTGTCATGAACCTCTGTCCTTAGTTCTTTAGACACTCTGTGTATCAGGTCTAACCCTTTGAATCTATTTGTCAGTTCCACTGTATAATTGTAAGGGATTTAATTTAGGTAATACCTGAATGGTCTAGTGGTTTTCTCTACTTTCTTCAATTTGAGTCTGAATTTGGCAATAATTCATGATCTGAGCCACAGTCCACTCCTGGTCTTGTTTTTGCTGACTGTATAGAGCTTATCCATCTTTGGCTGCAAAGAATATAATCAATCTGATTTCAATATTGATCATGTGTAGCATCCATGTGTAGGGTCTTCTCTTGTGTTGTTGGAAGAGGGTGTTTGCTATGACCAGAGTGTTCTCTTGGCAAAACTCTATTAGCCTTTGCCCTGCTTCATTCTGTGCTCCATTAACCTTTACTAAAATTCTGTAAGGTAATCTGGTGGAATAACATCACAGAGGGAAAATTACTGCATATAGAATCATTAAAGCAAACAAAAACTCTTCAGATTTAAATTCTATCTCTGCCAATTTCTACCTCTGTGACCTAAGGTAAGTCTCTTAATCTCTCTAGCCTCATCTGTAAAATGGGCATTAAATTCACTTGCTCTTGTTTAGTCAGTAAGTCATGTGTGACTCTTTGTGACCCCATGAACTGCAGCACACCAGGTTTCCCTGTCCTTCACTGTCTCCCTGAGTTTGCTCAAACTCATGTTCATTGAGTTGGTAATGCCATCTAACCATGTCATCCTCTGTTGTCCCCTTCTGCTCTTGCCCTCAATCTTTCCCAACATCAGGGTCTTTTCTTCAGTGAGTAGGCTCTTTGCTTCAGGTGGCTAAAGTATCAGAGCTTCAGCTTCAGGCTCAGTCCTTCCAATGAATCTTCAGGGTTTATTTCCTTTAGGATTGACTGGTTTGACCTCCTTGCTGTCCAAGCGACTCTCAAGAGTCTTCTCCAGCACCACATTTCAAAAGCATCCATTCTTGGTGCTCAGCCTTCTTTACGGTTCAGCTCTCACATCCCTACATGACTACTAGAAAAACCGTAGCTTTGACTGTATGGACCTTTGTTGGCAAAATGATGTCACTGCTTTTTAATACACTGTCTATGTTACCAAATAAAATAGGAGTAATCATTGTTGTCATCCTTGGTTTATAGAAGGGAAGACTGAGGTTCAGAGAAATTAAGCAGCCTCGATGTCATGTAGCAGATAAATAGATGGGCCAGGAGTCAAACCCAGATCTGTCTAGCTTAGAAGGACCCTGCACTTTACACCATTTAATGCTTAGAAAGCCCCCTTGGCAGATGCCACAGTGTTTGGAGTCATAGAAGGTATCCTGTAAGTGTACCCACATAGCAAAAGATGCAAATAAACACAATTTGAGGAGAAAGGCATCTCACTTAACTGGATCAGATCAGAATAAGAACTGGAGAACTTAAATTTGAGTCATTACAGAGATTGGCTTATGGAAGGCTTGAGCCATTTGGAGAAGTTGAGACTTGACTACCACCTAAATCTCATCATAAATCTATGAAACAGTTGATCAATCTCTGTGTAATTATGCAGCTCTTTTTTTAACTGAATTCTTTAGGCTGATAGGGACATTCCTTTATTTTAGTAAAGGCTGAACATATGCTTTTCTACACTCTTCAAATCCTACCTTAAATTTGTCTTAATCTTCTGAGTCTATATGAGGAGTGTTGTTCACGTCCCCATATATTAACTAAGCTGTGAAAGGAAAACCAACCAAACTCTTATCTGTGGTTGGAGCACTGCAACAACTTTACTTAAGTTAGATCCTCTTGGAGGCCCATTAAACCAACACAGCTGCTCACCATTAGTTACCCTCTCTCATTTGGCTGTTTGCCTGAACCACCTCATCAATGAGCTATGAGCCACCACACCTGGCATGCTTATGTTTGAGTTATGTGAAAAACGTTATCAAAACCATTTTTTAAAAATTGAACAAAATGTATGTATGTTATTAGAATCTGTATATAAACATGCATATTTATATACACATGCAATTAATATAAGTATTCAAGCAACATATACAACTCTCTCCAACTGAAAATGGACACAAAAGATTTATTTATGAAAGAATTTCCCCTGATTATTTTGTTTCTCTAGGAAAGATTGAGGGCAGGAGGAGAACGGGATGACAGAGGATGAGATGGTTGGATGGCATCACCGACTCGATGGACATGGGTTTGGGTGAACTCCTGGAGTTGGTGATGGACAGGGAGGCCTGGTATGCTGCAGTCCATGGGGTCACAAAGAGTCGGACACGACTGAGCAATTGAACTGAACTGAACTGAGTGACTGCACTCTCCTTTAAAAAATGTGCATTCTTTTTCTTAAACTATTTTGACACATATTATCTACTTTATACACAAAATAAAACAGAAAATCTACTAGCAAAAATGACCAGAAAAAGAATAATGGTGAAGTCTTAGGGAAATTACCATGAATACTGATAATGAATAGTTATTCCCTATGGTACATTCACAGGCAATTATTTCCCATATTTTTCTAAAACAGAAATATATATATATACATATATATATATATATATATATACTCAAACAATTTTTTTTAACTGTATGGAAAATTAAAATTGGCATCTTGAAATTCTTTTAAAGTTTTCCATTTTTTTTGACAAGAAAACAAACCTGAAAAGACTGGTAAACAGAATCACTGACTGAACTGAAAAGTGTTGTAATTACTCAAGACACGCTCTCTTTTCCTGGCCTGTTAGAGTCCCATGGTTTCATTATATGACATTTTTCAGCACTTTTAGCTGATATGTGCCACAAACTCCCCAAAGAAATATGAAGAGTAATTTTCAAAAGGAACTTTTATTTTTAATATGGCTTGATTTTTTTAAAGGCAGCTCCAAGCAGCTCAGTATATCATACAGGAGCCATCAAGCCAATCCCAACACATCAAGGAGCAGTTTTAGCACGTGAGGTTTGTTGTTTCTAGCAGGTATCCATGTAGCCAGAGAGGTCACCACTCAGCGAGGTGCTTTCTTTCTGGTATATAAGAAAAGAAATCACCAGGAGTAAGGGGGGAAATGGGCTTGGGAAACAGGAGGGGACCTTGTCAATCTCCAAGATGCTAGAAAATGATTGTGGAAATCTTTTGTTAGGGAATCCTATAATGGTATTGCAGCTCATCTCTTGTGGACATGAACAGCAACTAGCCTAAAATGGTGAGGGCGACAGAGGATTAGACAAATTGTGAAAAGGCCCTGGAAAGGACATTACTGGTGTTTGGAATCATAAAGGCCAAAATTGTATCATTATTTACCTTAAACAGCAGTGTCCTTATAAACAGGATTTCTTGGTGGAGAAAACCTGAAGGTATATAGGAAATTTTTATTATGAGGGTATGTATATAAATTATTTTATAAATGGGGAGAGAAAAAGGCCCTACAGAACTACTCTCATATTCTTATGAGTCATCACTGATATTTTTAATGTTAAGAATTTATACTACTTCCAAGAGGAGGACATTAAGTTTGTTCTCATTCTTTTTTATTTTAAACATATGGATCACTGAGTTTAGCATTATGCTGGAAATGATTTTGATGCATATAACACAGCTATAAAAAGAACAATAGGAAGAGATGTATAAATTTGTGAGGTTTCAAGATAGCTAGTAGGATTGTAAGATCACATGGCAGGATCTCTGGCATTATTCATTTGGTAGGATGACAGAATATTCCTGAATCTTGAATTTTAGAAAACTACACTCTAAAGACTCGACACATGAGTCAGTTTCTGTAGATATCTTTGTCAATCCTTCCATAGAAATTTTGCTGAAAAGGAAAATTTTTATCAATATTTATACAGGTGTTAGAATCCAAATTTTATTGTTTAATAAAGGCGAGTGTGTTTTTGAGTAAGATCAAACTATATCTTATAATTAATTGTATTCCTTTTTCCTAGGGTATATTCTCTAAATTGATTGTTATGAGCAATTAAAATTCATGGCTCACTAGTAAGTTATACAGTTGTTCCTTCAGATAATAATAATAAAGACAAAAGCAGCAATGGTTACAGTAATTATCATGAGCATTTGTCTAATGATGTAGATGTGCCAGGCACTGTACTTGAGCAGATGGGGGTGAAGGGTCAGGGGCCGGTGTTGCAGAGAGGAACCAATCTCTGGTCTCAGATTGCAGACTAGAAGAAGAGGTAAACATGGACATAAATGATTATAATTAGATACGCAGTCACAGAGTTAGCTGTAGAGCATTACGTGCAGGAAATGCTTAATAAGTGCTTACTAAATGAATGGGCTTCTGCCTGTCCAACCTGCAACTTGCACACTGTTCTGACAATCTCTTCCTCGGCTTGGTTTGACTCAGCTTATAGCCCATTTGACCTGTTTCCCTGGCCAGACTCCTGGCTGGTCTCCCAGACCTAACCCATTCCAGCCACTAATTCCCTATTGTATCAAAGTGTCCATAATTACTTCTGAGAGAGTCAAATCAGAGATATCCCTAATAGCAATTAAATATTTCAGAAAGCACATTAACACCTTCGATATGTTGGGAAGCAGTGATATATTATTAGACACTTCAAAAGAGCCTGGGACTGGGACAAGGGACCAACCCATGGTGTGATCATAGGCAAGCCATTTCATGAAAATCTGCCTGAGATTTATATCAGTACTGCACTTAACTGAGTTTAAAAGGCTCTTTATTCCCATATATTTATTTTGCATTTGGGATGAGAAATCACAAGGTTGACTCTTGAACCTTTATTATACCCTTGTGGTCCAAATACCTATGTTTCTAACAGGTATAATTCACAAAGAAATCAATTTTTATTTTCCCCCACGAAAACAGAATTTTTATTAGAACAGTTAAGTGAAAAAATTTTAAATACAAGAACTCTATATCCAGAAAGAATACACAACATACAGCAAGACTTGGAAGAAGAGAAATACCATAGATCTTTAAAACTGGAAAATCTCTTTTTCCAATTTAAGCTCAGAAATAGGAGCCCAGGATGGCTAAGTGACTTACCAAGATTACACTGCCAATCCTGTAAATAGCTAGGAACAGACCCCTAACCTGCACTCTCCCTGTGAGAATTTCCTTCCACTAAATATGCTAAAGTTCTATGCTCAATTTTTGATGGTGACTCTCTGCAACCCACCAAAGTTTCTCCTACACCTCAGATAGTAGGGAGTGTGGGACGGTTAGATACGTTCTTAAATTCACCTTGAATCTCTTCATTCTAAGTCTGTACACTACTTTGGGACTTTTCAAGACATTCCAAGCCCTTGAACATACATCTCTAGGTTTTAACTTACTCACATCACCACTTCAAGCTTCTTCCTTATAACTTCTTCAGCTCAGTTCAGTTCAGTCGCTCAATTTGACTTCCTACTTTTGCATTCCAGTCCCCTGTAATGAAAAGGACATCTTTTTTGGGTGTTAGTTCTGAAAGGTCTTGTCCGAGGTCCCATGTCCCATGAGGCCCCACGTTCAAGGTCAGGGGCAGTGGGGAGAGGAGCTACCACAGGTCAGAGGTCAGGGCGGTGGCCAAGAGGAGCTACCCCATGCCTGAGGTTGGGGGACGCGGCTGAGAGAAGCAACTCACCTCCAGGGCGCAGCGGCTGTGCGGGAGCAGGAGGGTAGAGAGGAGCTACTCAATGTTCAAGGTCAGGAGGGCCGGCCGTGAGGAGATACCCCTCCTCCAAGGTAAGGAGCAGCAGCTGTGCTTTGCTGGAGCAGCTGTGAAGAGATACCCCACCCAAGGTAAGAGAAACCCAAGTAAGAGGGTAGGTTTTGCGAGAGGGCATCAAGGGCAGAGACACTGAAACCATACTCACAGAAAACTAGTCAGTCTGATCACAGGGACCACAGCCTTGTCTAACTCAATCATGCTGTGCGGGGTCCCCCAAGATGGGAGGGTCATGTTGGAGAGGTCTGACAGAATGTGGTCCACTGGAGAAGGGAATGGCAAACCACTTCAGTATTCTAGCCTTGAGAACCCCATGAACAGTATGAAAAGGAAAAATGACAGGATACTGAAAGAGGAACTCCTTGGGTTGGTAGATGTCCAATATGCTACTGGAGATCAGTGGAGAATTAACTCCAGAAAGAATGAAGGGATGGAGCCAAAGCAAAAACAATATCCAGTTGTGGATGTGACTGGTGATAGAAGCAAGCTCTGATGCTGTAAAGAGCAATATTGCATAGTAATCTGGAATGTCAGGTCCATGAATCAAGGCAAATTGGAAGTGGTCAAACAAGTGATGGCAAGAGTGTACGTCGACATTCTAGGAATCAGCGAACTGAAATGGACTGGAATGAGTGAATTTAACTCAGATGACTATTATATCTACTACTGCGGGCAGGAATCCCTTAGAAGAAATGGAGTAGCCATCATGGTCACAAAAGAGTCCGAAATGCAGTACGCGGATGCAATCTCAAAAATGACAGAATGATCTCTGTTCGTTTCCAAGGCAAACCATTGAATATCACGGTAATCCAAGCCTATGCCCTAGCCAGCAACACTGAAGAAGCTGAAAGTGAACTATATTTAATACCTTGTAATAGTTTATAATGGAAAAGAATCTGAAAAAAAAGTATAGCCGAATCACTTTGTTGCATACCTGAAACTCAACACAATATTGTAAATCAACTATACTTCAATGAAAAGATACAGCAAAAAAAGAAAAAAAAGTTTGGTCATCTTTCTTTAGTATAGAAGACAAGCTGACTATTCAGAATTTCATTTTTCCCCCTAAGCTTCGATTATTTCTGAACATTTTGCCCTTTCCAGCTAACCTGTGTATGTATGATGGGTATAATTATTCCTTGAATATTTTTCTTTAAATAGACTTGACTCAATTTCTCTTTGTTTTATCCTTGATTGTCATAATATCCATGAACTAAGTTTGTGCTAGCTGTAAAATGCAAGTTAGTTCATCCTGTAGACTTCTTGCTTAATGCGCTTGGGAAAGATTGATTCCATGGTCTTTGGTTCCAAGTTAATTGCTTTGTATTTTCAGGTAAATGAACTTCACAATGATTCCTCTCCTTGCTTTAGGTTAAAAAGAAAATTGCCCTGCACATCCACCTGGTGCTCACTCTTGGAAACCAGCCGCCATGCTGTAAGGAAGCCCAAAGTGTCCTGTGGAGAGACCCAGGATGGGAGGATGAGTGTCTCCAGCCCATAGACCTCTGCTAGTCCCAGCTGATAGACAGCCCCACCTTGCCAGTCCTGGGAGTTATGTGCAACCTTTAAACTAGCAACCCCAGTGGGTGCTGCCTGGACTAGAGATGAGCCACGCCCACTGAGCCTTTTGTTGTTTAGTTGCTCAGTCGTGTCTTACTGTTTGCGACTCCACCAGGCTTCCCTGTCCTTTACCATCTCCTGGAGTTTGCTCAAACTCATGTCCACTGAGTCAGTGTGCCATCCAACCATCTCATTCTCTGCCCTCCCCTTCTCCTCCTGCCTTCAGTCTTTCCCAGCATCAGGATCTTTTCCAGTGAGTTGGCTCTTTGCATCAGGTGGCCAAAGTATTGGAGCTTCAGCATCATCCTTCCAATGACTATTCAGAGTTGATTTCCTTTAAGACTGACTGGTTTGACCTCCTTGCTGTCCAAGGGACTCTCAAGAGTCTTCTCTAGAACCATAGTTCGAAGGCATCAGTTCTTTGGTGCTCAATTCTTTTTTTTTTTTTTTTTTAATTGGCCAGCTCACATCCGTACATGACTACCAGAAAAACCATAGCCTTGACTATATGGATCTTTGTAGGCAAAGTACGGAGAAGGCAATGACACTCTACTCCAGTACTCTTGCCTGGAAAATCCCATGGACAGAGGAGCCTCGAAAGGCCTGGCAGTCTACAGTCCATGGGGTTGCAAAATAGTCAGACATGACTTAGCAACTAAACACAACAACAACCAACAACAGTTTTTTACCTCTACATGCACTTCCAATTCTCTTTGAAAATTAGTGCCCCTTATGACAGAGGATGAGATGGCATCACGGTCTCAGTGGACGTGAGTCTGAGTGAACTCCGGGAGTTGGTGATGGACAGGGAGGCCTGGCACGCTGTGATTCATGGGTTCGCAAAGAGTCGGACACGACTGAGCGAATGAACTGAACTGAACTGATGATACTTGATAGTTCTCAACATGACGTCTAAGTAGAGACTTGAAGAATGAATTCAGATGAAGAAAGGTGGGAAAAGCATTGCAGGCAACAGGAACTGCTAACACAGAGGCATCATAGCACGAGGGGTTATGTGAGCACTGGAAACTAGAGGCAGTGGGTCCATCCTGAAATGTGAGGAAGGCAAAGAGAAGTAGGGGATGAGAGGAGACGGGTAGGTTGGGGCCACATCCTGAGAACCATCTGGGGAGCATAAGAATTGAATTGATGACGCACCTCTAATTATATAATAACTCAAGTGGGACTGGTTCCTAAGCTGGGTTCCCCGACTCCCAGCACAGAACCTCATCCACTGTTTTCAGCTCCAGTGTAAACCACCCTTGGTGGTTGTTTCTTTTAAGGCTCTGAAAACTGAATGAAAAAGTAGGGTGGTTATACAAGGAAATGGTTAAGACCTTAAGCTCCAAGTTCAAATGCCAGTTTCCTGCTGTGTTGGCCCAATGACATACTCTGGTCTCAGTTTTCTCATTCCAAAGATGTGGTGACAATAATGACACATACCTCATGAGACTGTTTTGCAGATCCAATGAGTGAATTAATAAATATTTAGCACCTATTTCCCTGATGCCTCGGAGGGGCTTCTCTGGTGGCACAGACAGTAAAGAGGTCTGAGTTCAATCCCTGGGTCAGAAAGATTCCCCTGGAGAAGAGAATGGTAACCCACTCCAGTATTCTTGCCTAGAGCATCCCATGGACAGAGGAGGCTGGTGGGATATGGTCCATGGGGTCACAAGAGTCAGAGATGACTGAAGCGACTTGGCACACACATACACATGTAGGGGCTCCACAAATGTAGCTCTTACAACATTGGATGTGGAAGGGATGGGAGAAGTTAGTGAGGGTGGACACAATGAACAGATTAATTGAGCGACTTCTCTCAAATCTCTGAACTGAGAAACATTACGGTTTTCTGATCCCTCCAAGATGTCTTTTCAGATCTTCGAGACATTTCTGAGTTGAGATGAGGTGAGCAATATCCTTTCAAGGAGGAAATGCACTCTCATAAGAAATAGCTGGCCCTCCAGAAGGAGGCTGATGAGAGAATGGTTGTGCTTGATTATTTAATTGAAGTTGGTCACGCTATGGGGGGCTAAGGCATTCCTTCAAACCCATGAATCTCCCCAGGAGGGTGACCCCTGGGGAAATCTGTGCTTTTAGGTTACTCTTGCAACTGCTCCTTAATGGACTGCTTAATGGACTGCCATTGTCTTGGAAGTGAAATGGAATTCTTTCTGCATAAAAATGAAGGTGTGATGTCTAGTTCGTACCCCATACAGAGGGATCTTGTTCTCAGTGATAAGAATAGAAACCAAGAAAAGAAAGTTTCCTTTCAGCCTTCCATGCGTTCTGTTGTCACTGAAGGAATGAAGGCAGGGATCAGGGAGGGAGTGAATGAATGAATGAGTGATCAGGTGAGCCAGTGAATGGATGAGCTGGCGTGTGAGTGAGCCAGTAGGCAATGTGGGTGCACCCCACCCTTACTTTACCCCAAGTCACCCTTGGTTTGCCCCTGTTCCACCACAGCAGCCTGACTTGGTTTGGGTATTCCTGAAAGTGGGTCCTGATACAGGTGGGTTGCAGGTAAATTATTTGGGAGAGGGAGAAGCAGCAGGGAGAAGAGAGCAGGGTGTGTGTGTGTTTTGAGCTGGCCTAGGGCATATTAAAAAGCAGAGAACATCACTTTATTGAGAAAGGTCTGTATAGTCAAAGCCATGGTTTTCCCAGTAGTCATGTATGGATGTGAGAGTTGGATCATGAAGATGGCCAAATGCCAAAGAATCGATGTTTTTGAACTGTGGTGCCGGAGAAGACTCTTGAGAGTTTGTTGGACTGAAAGTAGAGCAAACCAGCCAATCCTAAAGGAAATCAATCCTGAATATTCATTGGAAGGACTGATGCTGAAGCTGAAGCTCCAGTCCTTTGGCCACCTGATACAAAGAGCTGACTCACTGGAAAAGACCCTGATGCTGGGAAAGACTGAAGGCAAAAGAAGGGTGTGGCAGAGGGTGAGATGATTGGATGGCATCACTGAATCAATGGACATGAATTTGAGCAAACTCTGGTGATAATGAAGGATAGGGGAGCCTGAAATGCTGCAGTCCATGGGGTTGCAAAGAGTTGGACCTGACTTAGTGACTGGACAACTGGCTTTCTGGGCCTCTAGTTTGATGGCAGATTATGGGACTTGTCAACCTCCATAATTCCAGGACACTGGGGTCGGGGTGGGGGTGCTGGATGTTGGTGAGCCTCCAGTTGCCTGTGTTACTTCATTCCAGCTCCCCTCGGCCAAAACTTGGTGCAACTAAGAAAGAGCTGTGGAATGAAAACTTGGAAGGAATTCATTCATTCAACAAATACTGATTGAGTTCTGGCTCTAAAAGGGAGGGTCTGGTGTGAAACATGTGTGGTTTGGATCCTGGGTTATTCCTGCTCTACTGAGTACATATTGTGTTCCTAGTATGGGCCAGGCATTCAGTAGGTGTCTACTTAACAGGTGCTGAATGACAGGAGGCATTGTGCAGTGATTGGCAAGGCACATCACTTTGCCTTACCTCAGTTCTTCATCTCTGAAATGGGCATAATAAGGACCTTGCCCCGGGACTGCCCTGGTAGTCCAGTGGCTAAGACTCCGAGCTCCCAATGCAAGAGGTCCAGGTTTGATTGCTGGTCAGGAAGATCCCTTGGAGAAGGAGATGGCAACCCACTTCAGCATTCTTGCCTGGAAAATCTCATGGACAGAAGAGCCTGGCGGGCCACAGTCCATAGGGTCACAAAAAGTTGGACAGGGCTTAGTGACTGGGCACGCACAGGGAACTAGATCCCAACATGCTGTACCTAGAGAGTTTACGTGACGCAACTAAAGATACCATATGGCACAAGTAGAAGATGCTGCAACTAGGACCCTGCACAGACAAAAAAAAACACACCATAAAAATCCAACAAAAAAATAGCCTTTCCTCATGTGGATATGAAGAGTTGGTGCAGACAGTGTGCAGAAATGGGGAGAGCTGGGGAGAGCTGGGGTCTCATAGACTCCCTACCAGCACTAGCTTTGACCATGATGGGATTTTTAATTTATTATTGGTGGGAGGATAATTGCTCCGCAATATTGCACAAGCTTCCACCATACGTCAACATGAATTAGCCATAGGCACAGATATGTCCTCTCCCTTGAACTGCCCGCCCACCTCCTTCCTACCCTTCTAGGTGGTAACAGACTAGGTTTGAGTTCCTGAGACACACAGCCAATTCCCATCAGCTAACCATCTTACAGGTGGCAGTGTTTGTTTCCATGCTACTCTCTCCATTCCCATGATGGATAAGAGAATCCAGTCACCTAGCAGGGCCCAGGGGAGTTTTGATGTCCTAGTTCTGTGGCTCTTCACCTCCGACTCCGTGTCCACAGTGTCTGCAGAGGGAATGTCATCTGTCATGGGACCCCAGCCACGACCTTCTGAGTGCTCAAAAGTCAATTTATGTATTGTGTGTACTGTGTGTAACACAGGTAGCTGGTGAGAAGTTGCTGTATAACACACAGAGCCCAGCCTGGCACTCTGAGAAGACCTAAAGGGGTGGGGTGAGAAGTCAAGAGTATTAGTCGCTCAGCTGTATCCGACTCTTTGTGACCTCATGAATTTTAGCCTGCCAGGCTCCTCTGTCCATGGGGATTCTCCAGGCAAGACTACTGGAGTGAGTTGCCATTTTCTTCTCCAGGGGAATCTTCCCAACCCAGGGATCGAACTGGTGTCCCTTACATTGTAAGGCAGATTCTCAACCACTGGACCACCAGGGAAGCCCGTGTGTGTCTGTTTCTAAGGGCATGCGTATATGCTAAGTTGCTTCATTCATGTCCGACACTTTGTGACCGAGGAGCCTGACTAGCTCCTCTGTCCATGGGATTCTCCAGGCAAGGATACTGGAGCAGGTTGCCATGCCCTCCTCCAGGGGATCTTGCCAACCCAGGGGTCGAACTGGCATCTCTTTTATGTCTCCTGCATTGGCAGGTGGGTTCTTTGCCCCTGTCGCCTCCTGGCAGGGCGTGGATAATCCCCAGAGAGGGATAAGAGATAATGAAGAGGGGAAGAAATGAGGATGGAAAGAAAGGGCAGAGGAGAAGGGTGAAGGAAAGGGAGAGAGGAGACCGAGCTCTCTTTATGATGTTCTTTCCCTGCTTTCAGAGAGAGGGTGGTTCACCCTGAGTCCCGGGCAGGGGCAGCTAGACTGTGGACTATGTGTGGGCTCCACGTTTGGCCTTCTAACTTCCACCAGCAGGAGTGTGGCCGATGGGACCTGGCCATTGTTATTCAGTTCAGGGAGCTGGATGCTGCCAGCTTACATGGAAAGAGTCTTCCAGTCCACTGAGCCCAATGCTGGCAGCTGGATAGCCCAGCAATCCTGGCTATGCCGCTGGCCCTGGAACAGGAGGAGCCTCCTGGGCTGAGTTCTTGGGTCACAGACCCTGGGGAGGTGGGGGAGGCAGGGCTGACCTTTCTTGAGACTGCCTGGGAGAAGAAACGAGAATCTAATGATGCCAGAGTCTTGGGCGGCTGGAGGATGGGGGAGCGTGAACTCTTTACAGTCTGTTCACGAGCTGCAGAAGCTTGTGCCAGACATGGACATAGCCTTGCACTGGCCTGGCAGCCTGGCAGCAGCTGCCGTGAAAGAAATTGCTGCTCACCTTTATTTCCAGCCGGCTTCGGGGGTCAGGAGCCAGCCCAGAGCCGTGGGAAGAGCAGGAAGTGGCCCGAGTCAGGCGCAGATGGAGCGTACATCCCCGCTCTGCATGGCCCGTCACCTCCCAGACTCCCAGGTTCCCCATTTGTCAAATGCAGATGATCACAGTAAAAGTGCATTTACTGACGTTTATGGAACACTTAACAGTTCCAAAATGCCTTAGGGCCCGAACTCTAATGCATGCTCATAACAGATGGTTACGGTTATTTATTTCTAAAACTTAGCGGCTTAAAATGTCAATTGATCATTCTGTCCCTCACTCCTGTGGGCTGGTTGGGCTCAGCTGGTTGCTTCTGGCTGGGGTTGCTGCTGCCGTGGTGGATCAGGTGCAACTGGGCCTGGAGTCATCTGAAAGCTCGACTGGGCTGGGTGTTTAAGGGGCTTCTTCCCTCCCAGGGTGGTCTTAGCCTCACTCCCTGCAGGGCTCTAAGCCTCCAGGACTTTTCCCTTTGACCCCATCACAGCATGGGGGAGTGTATTAGTTTTCTGTTGCTGTTACAGTGAGCGTGTTCAGTCACTTCAGTTGTGTCCAACTCTTTGTGACCCCGTGGACTGTAGCCCTCCAGGCTCCTCTGTCCGTGGTGAGAATACTGGAGTGGGTTGCCATGCCCTCCTCCAGAGGATCTTCCTGCCCAGGATGGGCCCTACGTTTCCCACGTCTCCTGCATTGGCAGGCGGATTCTTTACCTAGAAGCCACTAGGAAAGTCCCCTCATTTTAGTTTTGATTTGGTGTTTAAGGGGCTTCTTCCCTCCCAGGGTGGTCTTAGCCTCACTCCCTGCAGGGCTCTAAGCCTCCAGGACTTTTCCCTTTGACCCCATCACAGCATGGGGGAGTGTATTAGTTTTCTGTTGCTGTTACAGTGAGCGTGTTCAGTCACTTCAGTTGTGTCCAACTCTTTGTGACCCCGTGGACTGTAGCCCTCCAGGCTCCTCTGTCCATGGCGAGAATACTGGAGTGGGTTGCCATGCCCTCCTCCAGAGGATCTTCCTGACCCAGGATGGGCCCTACGTTTCCCACGTCTCCTGCATTGGCAGGCGGATTCTTTACCTAGGAGCCACTAGGGAAGTCCCCTCATTTTAGTTTTGATTTGCCTTGAATGAATTAATGAATCTTTGCATCCACTTCCTGCCTGAGAGTGGCCACTCCTTGGCAAACGAGAGGAGAAATTCGATGGCTATTTTGGCAGCAAGTGTCTCTGCCTTGGTTACCTAGGTTGCTGATTCATTAGCAGAGATTTACAATGTGTAATTTTTTTTCCTAGTCTGAGATAGACTACTCCTTTAGGCTGTGAAAACATTGGCAATGTATTTTCTAAATGCATTTTCGCTCCTTGGACATGCTTTTTAAAACATTGGCTGTTTCATTAAGGTCTCAGTGGAGAAATCGTAATCGTAAACAGAGATGTCATTTACTGAGCTTCTACTATGTGCTAAGTGCTTTAGAATGATTGCATCCTTTAATCTCAACAGTCCTGTATGGTAGCACAGTGATCCCTATGGTAATAATAATATTAGTAATAATAATGGCAACAGCAGTACTGGTACCAACAAGCAATAATAGAAATAACAGCAAATATTTATTGAGCACTAGTTGCTGAGGGCCAGGCACTGTGCCCTGGGATGTACACAACATCCTAATCCCTTTGCTCACATGCTATTAAGGACATTTGGGCTGAATCTTGGGTATTGCCCAGGGTTCTTGCCCTCCCTCTCAAATACAGCAGAAAGAGACAAGCCCATCTGGGTGGTGCTAGTGGTAAAGAACCCCCTGCCAATGCAGGAGACTTACAAGACACAGATTCGATCCCTGGGTTGGGAAGATTCCCTGGAGGAGGGCAAGGCTCAGGGCTGTGGTCTTGGGGAGAAGAGAACTGGGTTCAAATCTTGGCTTTTCCATTTCCCAGCTGTGTGACCTTGGACAGGTGACTTTATCTCTCTGAGCCTCATCTTACTCATCCTT
The DNA here is from genome assembly GCA_006408695.1 of Aepyceros melampus. Lineage (NCBI taxonomy): Eukaryota > Metazoa > Chordata > Mammalia > Artiodactyla > Bovidae > Aepyceros > Aepyceros melampus. Next base: position 178,425 of record SJXQ01012147.1, read on the forward strand.
AAAATGGGAACAAGAACACTGTGGTGGAGTGCCATCAGGATATTTATTCTCTTTGTTCCCACCTTGTAGGGTCAGTTAGGGTTGCTGCATCTCTCTCTCTCTTGCTTCTTCCCATGCATCTGTGGATGGAAGGTCTGCCGATAGCAGATCGCCCCTGCCCGATAGCCCACTCCTCACAAATTTCTGTCTCCAGGTTCTGGGAACTGCTTCCTCCTCACTCCAGGATTATCTCTCAACAAACTTAGCTCATCTTTCCCATCCTTTTGCCCTCTAACCCCTTAAGCTCTGTTTCTTCCAGCTCTCTAATTCTCCTTAGCAGCATCTTTCCTTGCTGGGTTCCATTCCTGCCACCGTGTGATAATCCAGTCCTCTCAACCCACTTCCTAAGGTATCAGCAAGTGACTAATTTAAGCAAGGATTCTCACTGGGTGACCTGAGGGTTTTGTAGGATTTTGCATCTGTCTGCATTTTTTCTAGGAAGATGGTCTGTAGCCTTCCTTCCTCCCTCCGTCCCCCACATTCTTCAAACATAAAAAGATTAAGAACCACTGGGTATTTGTCACTTCTCCTAAGATCATCTGATTTTACAGATGACTTTAGAATAGTCAAAGGAATGAATCTTTAATGGTGGAATTATTGCAGAAGGTTGCACAGATCCTAGGGCTTGGCACAGCCTGCAGCATCTTCAGTTGGTCATTGCAGACGGTGCTTGCCTGACATCAGAGCTTAATACATAGTTACAGATTTTATTATCCCAAAATGGAAACACAAAGTCTGAGAGATTCATGTCAGATTATAAAAAGCCCAGACTTAGAATTCTCTAAAACTTTTTCAGAGTGAAGGAGAAAGGAAAATATTAATAAAAGACAACATGCTGAAATAAATGGACCCGAGAGCAGATAACAAAATAAATCTTGCAGCCAAGGAGTTTGGCTCCATGATGAAGGCGGGAGGATATTTAAGTGGGGGTGGGGGAGAAATGGATAAAAGAAAGGAATAGAAAAGTTTCTCCCTCTTTTTAAAAAATATCTATTTATTTGGCTGTGTCAAATCGGTTGCAACACATGGAATCTTCATTGCATCATGCAGGATCTTTTGTTGAGGAACATGGACTCTCTAAATGTGGTACCCAGTCTCAGAGTGCTCAGGCTTCAGTAGTTGCATTGCGTGGCCTCAATTACTCCATGGCATGTGGGATCTTAGCTCCCCGGCCAGGGATTGAACCTGTGTCCCCTGCATTGCAAAGTGGATTCTTAACTGCTGGACCCCTGGGGAAGCCCCTCTCCCTTTTTTCTTGGAGTGACCCAATCTCTGCCTTCGGGAGTCAGAAAACAAAGTATGTGTGCCCTTATCTCTTAGCAAGTTCAGGTGGGCCAACATCAGGGGGGAGGTTGATCTTTTAGGGATGAAATCCTTCTCTCTTTTTAAAAGATATTGATTTATTTGGCTGTGTTGGGTCTTAGCTGCAGCATGTGGGATCTAGTTCCCTGACCAGGGATCAAACCCAGGTCACCTGCATTGGGAGCATGGAGTCTTAGCCACTGGACCGCCAGTGAAGTCCCCTCCCCTTTTTTCTTTCTCCTTCCTCTACCTTTTCTGTCCATCCCTGCCTTTTGTCTGTCTTAATTAAGTCTTGACTAGATGCTTGGTGGGGTGGTAGGCAATTTACGAGCATTATCTCAGATTTGCACCTTGCCAGCTATGTGACCTTGGGTGAGTGACAACCTCGCTGAGATTAAGTTTCTTTTGCTCATGGAGGGGTTATAGGGCTTGCATGATATAGTACATCTGAAGCCATGGGTACAGCGTCTATGAACAGCAGTCCATTAATAAATGTTCTCCTTCTTCTCCTTGTAACACAATTAGCCAGCCCCTAATGCATCTAATTAATAAATGTGCATTTGAAAGAGACTGACACAGTGAACAAGGAACAGTGCCTCCTTTTATTGCCTGCAGGAGGGTACCTGGACACAATGGACTGAAGCTGCCAATTTTAAAATAAGGTGGGATCTTGATTCTTGTTTTAAGGTGTGGAGTAGGCAGGGGTAGTTTCTGAAATGCAAATGTGCATTGTGTTGCCATGACAAAGATGTTGCAAGGAAATAGAAAACTGCAGAACTTCAGAGCCAGAACAGATTTCAAACCAAATTACTCTATTTCCAAGCCCACACTGGGACAGAGGGTCAGAAGGATACAGCGATCTTCTGGGGACAACGGGACAGAGTCGTATTGTCTAGAGCTTGAGATGCTATCTTTTAGATGCTTTAACATATCTGAAAATAGAATGCCTTTTGTGTGCATTTAACGTTTTTTTTTTTTTTAAAGTCTGAAAAAGCTATTATACCCAATGTCATCTATAGGCAACGGTGTTTTAAGATGGAGCAAATATGGTTTTGAAATCCGAGCTGACTGCTGGAATCAATGATCAGTCCAAAATGGGGCTTATTCTCTTCTGTACTATGAGGAGGTAGACCGGTTGACCATTCGATGTCCTTCTAGCACAAGTGTGCCCTACTACCTCTCAGCCTCTATTTCCACATGGCTCCATTTTCTCATGCTTCTATCTCAAGGGCCTTTGGGGCTGACAGTATGATCTGCCTGTGCATGGGGGAGGCTGGAAGCATAAGAGAGTTAATGGCCTTCGAAGCACCCCTTGGATTTGGTGGAAAATACCCCCAGATTGCTTGCCCTTTAGATGGGAAACTCTGAGATGTGCCCAGGATTCCCCAGTGGTACCCAGCTCCAGTTTGCACACAGGGCATCTTGCTCCACAATGCATCCCTGGCTGCCTTCCCCTCCTCCCCCGTCTCATTTTCCTCCTCCTCCTGCTCATGCATCTTGGGTCCCCTCCCAAATAAATTACTTGTGCTACAATCCTTGTGTGATGGCTCACTAAAAATTGTTTTTATCAAAGTATAGTCGATTTAAAATTTGTGTTAATCTCTGCTGTACAGCAGAGTGATTCAGTTATGCATACCTATATTCTTTTCCTTTATGGTTTGCAACAGGATATTGAATACAGGTACCTGTGCTATATAGTGAGGCTTTGGTGTTTATTCATCCTACCTATATTAGTTTGCATCCCAGACTCCCATTCCATCACCCCTCATCCCTTGGCAACCACAAGTCTGTTCTCCATGTCTGTGAGTCTGTTTCTGTTTTGCAGATAGGTTATTTGTGCATATTTGAGAGTCAACATATTGTTGTTCTTCAGTTGCTAAGTTGTATCTGACTCTTTGGGGCCCCATGAACTGCAGCCTGCCAGGCTTCCTTGTCCTTCACTATCTCTTGGAGTTTGCTCAAACCCATGTCCATTGAGTCGGTGACGCCATCCATTCACCTCATCCTCTATTGGCCCCTTCTCCTCCTGCCCTCAATCTTTGCCAGCATCTGAGTCTTTTCCAATGAATCAGCTCTTCACATCTGGTGGCCAAAGTATTGGAACTTCAATTTCAGCATCAGTCCTTCTAGTGAATATTCAGGGTTGATTTCCTTTAAGTTTGACTGGTTTGATCTCCTTGATGTCCAAGGGACTCTTAGGAGTCTTCTCCAGCACCACAGTTTGAAAGCAACAATTCTTTGATGCTCAGCCTTCTTTATGGTTCAACCAATGTCATAGAAAAGCTATGATAAAGTTAGACAGCATATTAAAAAGCAGATACATTATTTTACCAACAAAGGTCTGTATAGTCAAAACTGTGGTTTTTCCAGTAGTCATGTAGAAATGTGGGAGTTGGACCATAAAGAGTCTATATATACACGATATCATATATGTGTCGCTCTCTTTCTGACTTCTAGTGTGTGTGTGGGTTCATTTTTGGTGTCAACTTGACTAGGTCACCGGTTGCACAGCTAGCTGGTAAAACATTATTTCTGAGAGTGTCTGTGAGGGTGATTCCCGAAGAGATTAGCATTTAAACCAGTGGACTCTGTAAAGCGGATGGCCCTCCCCAGTGTGGGTGACTCCACTGAGAGCCTGACTAGAGCAAAAGGTAGAGGAAGGGTGAATTCACTCTCCCCGACTGTTGAGCTGGGGCACTGCTCTATTCCTGTCCTGGTTCTTGGGCCTTCAGACCTGGACTGGAATCTACAGCATCAGCCCTCTGGTTCTCAGGCCTTTCCACTCCACCACTGTGGTGTTGGAGAAGACTCTTGAGAGTCCCTTGGAGACTCTAAGTCAAGGAGATCAAACCAGTCAATCTAACAAAATCAAGCCTGAATATTCATTGGAAGGACGGATGCTGATACTGAAGCTCCAATACTTTGGTCACCTTATGTGAAGAGCTGACTCATAGACCCTGATGCTGGGGAAGATTGAAGGCAGGAGGGGAAGTGGGCAACAGAGGTTGGATGGCATCATTGACTAAATGGACGTGACTTTGAGCAAGCTCTGAGAAATGGTGAAGGACAGGGAAGCCTGGTGTGCTTCAGTCTATGGGGTCGCAAAGAGTAGGACATGACTGAGACTGAAGAACAACTGGCTTTCTGGGCTTCCAGCTCGATGGCAGATTGTGGGACTTCGTCTCCATAATTCTATGCCTCCATCCCTTGTGTCATCTGTGTCCTATCGGTTCTGGTCTCTGGAGAATCCTTATTGTCTCAAAAACTGCTCCTGGGGAACCCAGCCTGGGACAGCTGGACACCTGTGACTTTATGGGAGTTTCTTGACTGCAGAGACAGGTATTGTGAAGTCTTTCCTTAGAGGATCTTTTTAATATTGAAATAGCTGAGCAACTGTGAGAGCAGTGGAAGGAGAATTGCCTTTACTTAAAAAAAATTATTTATTTATTTGGCTGTATTGGGTCCTAGTCATGGCATGCGGGATCTTAATCACGTGGGATCTTTTGCTGTGGTGCTTGGGCTCAGCAGTTGTGGGCCATGGGCTTAGATGCCCTATGGCATGTAGGAGCTTAGGATTCCCAGGTGATGCTTGCAATAAGGAACCTGCCTGCCAATGCAGGTGATGTAAGAGATGAGGGTTCAAACCCTGGGTCAGAAATATCCCCTGGTGGAGGGCATGGCAATTCACTCCAGTATTCTTGCCTGGAGAATCCCATGGACAGAGGCGCCTGGTGGGCTACAGTCCTCAAAGAGACGGACACAACTGAAATGACTTAGCTCCCCAACCAGGGATTGAACTGACATTCCCTGCATTGCAAGACAGATTCTTAACCACTGGACTACCAGGGAAGTCCCCCAAGAGGCAATTTTTGCAATAGGGATATTTCTACCTCCCTGGCTTGTTATGAAGCTTAAATGAGATCCTGTCTTTCAAGAGCTCATTGAGTGGCTACATCCTTTATCACTGAATGGATCTTTGACTCTGTTGTTTTAGCAACAGTGAGGAAGTTCTGGATCCTGAGGCTACATTGAGATGGGAGCATCTGGTGAGGAGCTAGGGTCCCTTCAGAGGCTCCTTGGCAGAGCATCCTCACTTCCCAGTGAGGTTGACGATGTGCCCTGTGCTACTGTTCTGTGAGCATCCTAGCCCTGGATCCCTGAACGTCACCTGAGTGAGTGAATCTATTTTCAAGTTGTGGTGGAGCAGGGCATAACTGGAAGAAGTCAACAGTGGCTGAGTCCACCATGAAGAAGACACAGAACTCATTAAATCCAAGCTTGCCTTTTCAGATCAGCAGGGACCCCTAGCTCAGTGAAATTCTACCTGCAGCACGCATTTGTCTGTGGGGTAGCTGAGAGAAGATAGGAGAAAGAAAAAAATAAATACAGAAAGGAGAGGGAGATAGTGAATAGGCGACGAGCCCAGGTAAACATACTGAATTCTGCTTCTTCCTTTGCTTTCAACTTGCTGTGTGACTTCAAATATATCTTTGTTCCTCTCTGGTCCCAGCAACTGTAGTGGTTTTTTTTTTTTTTTTTTTTTTTAATTCTAAGGCTGACCATTCAATAGGTTCATCTCACCTGACCTGACTTTTCCTGGGTTTATTTCAGAGGAAAAAGTTCATATTCAGGTTCAGTTTAGCTTGTGACTCAGGAAAGATGTCTAGGTAGTTGTTCATTCTAGCAGTGTTTAATTGAGAACCTACTGTGTACCAGGCTATGCCACCCTAGGCTCCAGGAGCTCATGGTTAGAGGGTGGTGGGGAAGCAAACAGGCACGCAAGCTGGTCAGTGCAGCCCAGTGAATGTTGGAGGGTGGGCGGGGCTCTCAGGGCTGACTCTGCCTGAAGATTTCAGAAAAGAGGCAGCAGTTTTTTAAAAAAAATATTTTTCATTGAAGGATAATGCTTTACAATATTGTGTTGATTTCTGCAGAACATCAACATGAATCAGCCATAGGGATACATTTTTCCTCTCCCTCTTGAGCCTCCCTTCCACCTCCCACCCCATCCCACCCCTCTAGGTTATTACAGATCCTTGGTTTGAGTTCGCTGAGTCACACAGCAAATTCCCACTGGCTATCTATTTTACATATGTTAAAATATATACACATGTTATACATATGTTAGAGTATATGTTACTCTCTCCATACATCCCACCCTCTCCTTCCTCCCCTCTCCATGTCCATAAGCCTGTTCTCGTTGTCTGTGTCTCCATTGCTACCCTGCAAATAGGCTCATCTCTACTATCTTTCTAGATTCTACATATATGCGTTAATATACAATATTTGTTTTTCTCTTTCTGACTTACTTCACTTTGTATAACAGGCTCTAGGTTTATCCACCTCATTAGAACTGATTCAAATGCGTCCCTTTTTATGACTGAGTAATATTGCATTGTATAGATGTACCACAGCTTCTTTATCCATTCTTCTGTTGATGGACATCTAGGTTGCTTCCATATCCTAGCTATGTAAATAGTGTGAGGCAGCAGTTTTTATTAGTAATAACAGCTGCTGATCTTTGCTAAGTCTTTCCCATGTGCTAGTTTCTGTGCTAAGTGATTTGCAAACAGTGTTCTGCTAAGCTTCCTTTTAGCCCTAGCAGGTAGGTTCTGCTATTCATTCTAGTTTACAGATGAGAAAGTCAAGGATCAGAGAGGTTAAGTAACTTGCATCAGGTCACAGAGCTAGTAAAAGGTACAGTTGGGATGTGAGCAAACTGTGGGTCCATAACCCAAATCCTGGCCCCTGGCTTGTTTTCATAAATAAAGTTTTATTGGAATATAGGCATATCCCTGCATTTACATATTATCTGCAAATGCTTTCACACTATGGTGGTAGAATTGATTAGCTGTGATAGAGACCTAACAGCCTGAAAAACTGAACATAGTTATCTGGCTTTTAGCAAAAGGTTTGCTGAGCTCTGCTTATTACATCAAGTCATTTCATTCCCACGACAACACAATAATTGCCCCATTATATCATGTAAGGAAACCAGGCACAGAGGGGCAAAGTTGCTTATCCGAGGTCACACAGCAGAGCTGGGGTTAACACTCTGGCCACAGTTTGGTCCAGACGCTGTGCTCTAACCATTTTATCCCACTACCTTTGCAGTCAAACCAGCAAGATCTGCTCTTTATCCTTGATTTTAGTGTAGAGCAGGAGGAAGAAAAAAAAGGTACTTGTTAGAACCGGCTACCAGCAGACTTCAAAATATTTTCGGTGGCACCAGAGATGCATGTTGGGAAGGAAAATCTTGGGGAACCAGAACTTTCAATATTTATCTTTGTGGTGACCACATAGTGGGAACTTTGGCAGCTCGCCCAAAATGGTCTGTCGGCGGGAGGCTGTGGGGAGGGGCTGGAAATAACGGTTTGTAGTGGAACTGAGCCCGTGGGACTGCTGCAAGGATTAAATCAAGTGATAGACATGAGGTGCCCAGCACTGTGCCTGCTGAGGTTCCTGCGGGTATTTGCTATCATGTATCCTCAAGAGCTGTTCCCAAACAATGTTCTTAGTTCCCAGCAGCATCTGGTTCTTTCGCTGGCTTCTCTCAGCTCTGGGACTTGGCGTGCTCAGTTCTCCCCGTATTTGCTCACCTGGGAGCTGAGACCCGTGTCTGCCCATCTCTCCTAGGCTGTGCAGCCTCAAATCGAGTGTCAGGTGGGCAGGGGTGCTCCTTGACCGCTCCACCCCTGGACTGTGTGTGCATACCCCTCGTTCTGTTACAGCTCACAGTCTCCCCCAATTATATGAGGCCGCGTCGAGGAGGTGAGAGTGCAACATCCTAGCCCCTAGACCGGCAGTCAGTGACAAGGGCCGGGGGCCTTCGGCTTTGCAGAAAAGAATTCTCACGAAGACGGAAAGCAGTGACACAAGTATTTATTAAGAGAAAAAAGAGTACAAGTACACGTTGGGTAGAGATATATGGGCAGACTTAGAGAGTCGCGAGTCACACCCTCGCGGTAGTTTGAATCACCTTTAGGGGGCATTCCTTCCGGTTTCCTTTGGCCAATCATTTTGATTTGTCTGGTTCACAGTCCATATTTGGTATAGCTCCGAATCCTCCCACATGCGGGCACGCATCTCTTAACTAAGAGGGATTCTACCGCAAAGGCCTGTGGGTGGAGCATGCCTGATATCATTCTCCCTTTGACCTTCAAGGAGCCTTTCTGTGCACGCGTGGTTGGGGGTTCTCCTGACTTTGGGAATGAGAAATACGTGGTCTGGGCAGGGCCCAGCTTGCTGTTTTAATTGTCCTGTTATTCTCATCTTGGAATTTCGGTCCACAGGGAATGAATCTCCAATAGGTTTACCATGGGGGTGGAGGCGGGTGTCTACCTCTGGCCTCAGGGTCATCCTGTACTCTTGGATGCTGAGCAGCATCCCTGCTGTCTTTCCACTTGATGCCAGTGACGGCTCCCCCCACCCTCCAACAGTGACAACCGAAACTGTTCTTCAGATTGCCAGCTGTCCCCGGGGGCGGGGACACAAAGTCATGGTTTAGGTTAAACTTCAGAAATGCCTCTTTATGGTTGTGTTCACAAAACCACTGCTTTATAGACTATGTATGGGCTTTTCAGATCTGGGACTTGAACTCTTGATCTACAGAGCCTAGCCTGCCTGCGAACCTGCTCGCCTAACCCCTATGCTACCAAGGAGATCCAACCAGTCCATTCTGAAGGAGATCAGCCCTGGGATTTCTTTGGAAGGAATGATGCTAAAGCTGAAGCTCCAGTACGTTGGCCATCTCATGTGAAGAGTTGACTCATTGGAAAAGACCCTGATGCTGGGAGGGATTGGGGGCAGGAGGAGAAGGGGACGACCGAGGATGAGATGGCTGGATGGCATCATGGACTCAATGGACGTGAGTCTGAGTGAACTCCGGGAGTTGGTGATGGACAGAGAGGCCTGGCGTACTGCGATTCATGGGGTCGCAAAGAGTCGGACACGACTGAGCGACTGAACTGACTGATGGGCTTTTCAAGAGTAATTTTTGACTTTTGGTGACTTCTTCCTAGCTTAACGGCTCAGAACTTCCCTGGTACCCTGCTGTGGAACCACCCAGTGGGGCAGACGAGTTCCTGCAGCCAGAATTCCTGGGTTTAAACCCAAGCTCTGTTCTTTACTAGCTCTAAACCTCTAGGAAGTTACTTACTCTCACTGAGCCTCAGCTTCCTCATCTGTAAAATGGGAAGTAATTTTAGTATCTACCCTACGAGGTTATCACAGTATTGAATTGAACAAATGCTCTTGTTCAGTCACTGGGTAATATCAGACTCTTTGCAACCCCATGAACTGCAGCACCCCAGAATTCCCTGTCCCATGTCATCTCCCTGAGTTTTCCCAAGTTCATGTCCATTGAATCGGTGATGCTATCCAACCACCTCCTGAGTGAGCACATAAAGTGCTGACGAGAGAACTTCATGGAGACTTCTGGTGATCCAGTGGCTAAGACGTCACTCTTTCAATGCAGGGGGCCCAGGTTGGATTCTGCGTTGGGGAACTAGATCCCACATCCTGCAACTAAGAGTTCACATGCTGGAAGTATACCATCTGGCCTGCCACAGTGAAGACTGATGATCCTTGGTGATGCAACTGAGACCAGGTGCAGCCAAATAAATAAAAATAAAATAAATCTTAAGAAAAAAAGAGAATACTCTGCAAGGAATACTACTATTATTTCCTTGTGGCTCCAAGAGTTGTTGAAAATTCCCAAGCTTGGAATTAAAAAAAAAAATTGTTTGTTCTCGTCCCCTGGCCTGCCATGGGCAAACTCCATGAATTCTGAAACCTCTTCCCCAGGAGAATGAAAGCCTTGGAGAAGATATAAAAGCAATGGCTCTTTTTCTGTTGCTTACCTACCTTGTTTAGAGTGGTCAAATTATGGATCATCAAAGGAGAATGGATCGCGGAGGAGCAGGGGCGGCGTCCCCTTTCGGATGGTTCCCCTTATTAACTCCCATGTCATTGTTTGGCGGGCACTTACAGGCGGGGAAATGACGGCCACATTTTTCTAGGCTGAAGTGGAACACACTATGAGGGGGATAAGTGAGCTAATGGGTGGCAATCATTCTGCACAGTGCCTGCCACATGGTAAACACTTTGTAAATGTCAGCTGTTGTCCCTCGTGTGGGATGCGAGTTGCTCCTGCCTGGGGGTAATGGTGTTGGAAACCTGCTGTGTGCTGATTGACAGTTCCCCCCACCCACACCCTGAAGATGTGGACCACTGGGCCGGACCTTATTTGGAAAAAGGTTCTTTGCAGGTGCAATTGAATTAAGATCTCAAGATGAGATCACCCTGGATGATCTGGTTGGCCCCAATCCAACAGCCAGTGGATTTAAAAGAGAAGATAACAGGTGAGAACACCATATGAGGATGGAGGAAAAGAGTGTAACAGGGAGGAACAGAATCTGATTCCACGTTGCATCTTATTTCTTTTATGTTAACCTTTGCTCACTATTGCTTTTGTTACTATAATCACGGAAAGGATGCTGTCTATAGCCATAAGCATACCTAACGGCCTGCCTCGGGGAACCCTGCGTCCTCTGTCTGAAAGTTAAAGTGTCTTTGTTTAGCTCACAGGAAGACCTTCTGACCCTGTCCACCTGTGAATAGCGGGAAGAAGGAACGAACACATAACCTCCCTAAGGCTGGCCACGCCAGAAGAGAGTTTGCAAGACTTAAGGCCATTTTTTTTTACTTTCCTTTACTTCCTCGCCTCTTCTCCCTCTCTGTTCTATAAAAGACACTGGCCTCCAGACCCCAATAAGATGGTGATCTAGAATTCTGGTCCTCCATCTCCGTGGATGCCCAGCTTTCTGAATAAAGTCGCTAACCCTTTCCTCAACACTTCATCTCCTGATTTCCTGGCTTGTTGTGCCATGAGCAGAGTGAACTTGGACTCGGTAACCATTGGAGTGATACATCTACACCCTCCAGCCGAGGACCGCTGAGATTGTGGCTGTCCCCAGATGTGGAGGGACAAGCGTGGAGCAGATTTCTCCTTACTCCCTTGGAGGGGACCAGCCCGGTGACACCGTGACCTTGGGCTTCTGGCCTCCAGAATGGTGAGAGAATACCTTTCTGTGGTATTAAGCTGCCCACTTTCTGGTACTTTGTTACAGCAGCCACAGAAACTAATAAAACACTCTGTTTGGATGGTATAGTTTTCCTTTTTTTTAAAAAAAAATTTATTTTATTCAAGTACAGTTGATTGACAAAGTTATGTTAATTTCTGCTGTACAACTCAGTGGTTCAGTTTACATATATATGGATATTGTTTTCACACTCTTTTCCATCATGATTTATCACAGGATATTAAATATAGTTCCCTGTGCTATGCAGTAGGACCCTGTTATTTTTCCATCCTATATATAAGAGCTTGCATCTGCTAATCCCCAACTCCCAGTTTATCCCTCTACCACCTCCCTCCTCCCAGGCAACCACAAAGTCTGTTCTCTATGTCTGTGGGTTTATTTCATAGGTAAATTCATTTGTGTCTTTATACACACACACATGTGTATGTATATGTATACAGGTACATATATGTTTTGGCTGTGCCCCACGGCTTGTGGGATCCTGGTTCCCCAACCAGGGATTGAACCTGTGCCCTTGGCAGTGAAAGCACTGAATCCTAACCATTGGACTGCCAGTAAATTCTGTCATACTTTAGATTCCACATATAAGTTATATGCTATTTGTCTTTCTCTAACTTAGCTTCACTTAGTCTGATAATCTCTAGGTCCACCTATATTGTTGAAAATAGCATTTCATTCTTTTTTATGGCTGAGTAGGAGGAGGCGATGGCACCCCACTCCAGGACTCTTGCCTGGAAAATCCCATGGGCAGAGGAGCCTGGTAGGCTGCAGTCCATGGGATTGCTAAGAGTCGGACATGACTGAGTGACTTCACTTTCACTTTTCACTTTCATGCATTGGAGAAGGAAATGGCAACCCACTCCAGCGTTCTTGCCTGGAGAATCTGAGGGATGGGGGAGCCTGGTGGCCTGCTGTCTGTGGGGTCGCACAGAGTAGACACGACTGAAGCGACTCAGCAGCAGCAGTAGCAGTATTCCATTACATATATCAATATAATGCCTGGCAACACTCAGGTTGCTTCCATGTCTTGGCTATTGTAAATAATGTTGCTATGAAGAGTGTGTGCCATTCTTTGGGCATGAAAGGTCATTCTAAGTGATCTCTAGACTTGACATTTTATAACTTCAAATCTTGTGGAAAATTACTTCTCTTCAAATTTCCTCTCATTCCTCTGATTATTCAAAGCCGGCATCATCTGACTTTGTTACTGATCTTCCATTTAAAAAAATTTTTTTAAACATTATTTGGTTCTTCATTTTTGGCTGCATTGGGTCTTCCTTGCTGTGTGTGGGCTCTTCTCCGGCTGTGGCGCGTGGGGCCCACTCCTCCTTGAGCTGCGTGGCTTTCTCCCTGTGCTGGCTTCCCTTGTTGCGGAGCACAGGCTCTAGGTGCCTGGGCTTCCGTGTTTGCGGCACCTTGGCTCAGTCGCTGCAGTGTGTGCGCCCTAGACCTTGCGGGCTTCGGTAGTTGTGACGGGCAGGCTCACTAGTTGCGGCCTGCAGCTTCTAGAGTGCAGGCTCGGCAGTTGTGCAGCGGCCTAGCTGCTCTGCGGCAAGTGGAGTTGTCCTGGACCAGGGATCAAACTCATGTTCTCTGCACTGACAGGTGGATTCCCATCCACTGCACCACCAGGGAGGTCCCTGACCTTCCATTTAAACAAGATAGAACCGTCCTCTGGTGCAGAGCCTTCTGTGGACCCCAGGAGCTAGATTTTCATGGTATTTATTTTTTATGGCTGGTTATGGTAATTATGACACCATTTTTTCAGTAATAGTGATAAAAGGTCTTGTTGGAAAAGTTATTTATTTATTGAGGTAAGAAAAGCTTACCTAAGTTGGCTTAAGGAAAAATATTAAGTAAGTGATTACAGATTTTGCCTAACATGGTGAAGGGGGTATGAACCATCTGATGTCATGGATACTGCTTTAATTAGAGGGGTGTGTGTGTGTGTGTGTGGTGTATCACACAGCTCATGAATTTACTTTTCTAACCGTACAGGAAGTCCCTGAGATACAAGTGTTTATGAACCAAGGTAAATCATTTTGAACAGCAAACAGCAGTGCAAAATTAAGATCTCTCAACAGTTAAAGGGCAAAGCTGTCACCTGTTATGAAACATCACTGGAATTAATGAAGAAGCAAGAAGGTTATTTTAGAAAGGCATCAAAATGGTATCAACAGCCCCAAACCTAGGTGCACCTTCTCTCCTCTTTGGGTAGGTGGTAGCCAGCCAGATGACCTTGACTTGACTTTGAATGGAACTTGCCTTGTGGTTGGTAACTATGTTTAATGAGGGAAGCCTGTAGAGAAAAGATAGATGCCTCGAATCCACCCTTTACTGAAGAATCAGCATGAACTCAGCCATGCATAGGATGCTTACTGAAATCTCATAATCGCAGACAGAAGGTGAGGAGGAGTCCTTTATATGACAGAGAATTGGAAATGCGAAAGCCTTTCTGAAGGGCTGTGCCTCTTTCAAAACATGAAGCCTTTCTGCAAGATGACTAGCCCCTTGAGGCTGGTGCACTGGGATGACCCAGAAAGATGGTACGGGGAGGCAGGTGGGAAGAGGGTTCAGGATGGGGAACACATGTACACCCTTGGTGGATTCATGTTGATGTATGGCAAAACCAATACAATATTGTAAAGTAAAAAAAAAAAAGAAAAGAAAAAAAAAGATGACTAGCCTGGACTCTGAAAAAGTGTCAGTGACATGAACATTAACACAAGGCAGTGGGGCTGTTCTAGGTTAAAAGAAACTAAAGGGATACGACATCTAAGTGAAATACATGAACCTGGGTTGAGTTCTGGATTAAACAAAGAAAAGTGGTATCACTGAGATATTACTAAGAATATGTCACTGGGGTTGCTAGGAGGATGTTAATATGGGCCACATATAAGATAACATTATTGTATAATGTTGAAGCTCTTGGCTGTGATAATGATGTTATTACACATGGAGTATATTGGAGAATGTACTGTTATTAGGAAATATATGCTGAAGTATTCAGGAATGAAATGCTTCAAATTGTTTTCACATAGTTCAGCAAAAAACAAAACACAGGTAAGCAAATGTGGCAAAGTGTTAATGACCGATAAATCTAGATGAACCTAGGTGCCCATTATCCTATTATTTTAAATTTTCTACAGGATGACAAATTTTCAAAATAAAGAGTTGAGAAATGGGGCTAGACTTATTGCTTTGTAGTTTTGCTTGCTTTTAAGGAAATAAGAATTTGGCAATTTAACTGTGTCAGCAGAGCTCCTAAAGTTCTGGTTTTAGTGAATCACTTGTTTTTAAAGCACTTTCTGGGTCTTCCTTGGCGGTCTGGTGATTGCAAATCCACCTTCCAAGGGAGGGACACAGGTTTGATCTCTGGTTGGGGAACTAAGATCCCATGTACCACGGACCAACTAAGCCTGTGTGCCACCAACTCCTGAGCCCACGAGTTATGGAACCAGTGCATCACAGCTAGAGAGGAGCCCCTGAGCTGCAACTAAGCCAGACTGAAGATCCCATGTGCTGCATCTGAGACCTGGTGCAGCCAAAAATGAAAAGTAAATTAAATAAATATTTAAAAAAGCACTTCCTTTGTGTGAGCAAAGCTCTAAGGGAAAAAGATTCCCTTCTAGGCTTCAGAGGCATTAATAGACAACAGATGCTCCCTTTGTATCATGGATATTCTGCTGTGTTGGATTCAGGACAGGATGCTGCTGCTATCCTCATCCTCCAGGCATCTCAGGCTTATGCCACCTCTCTCTTGTACCAGGGCAGTGATTCTGATTGTCTCAACAGGGTTGGCAAATGAATAGCACACATAGTGCTGCTCCTACTCTTGTATCTGTGGAAGACATCACGAATCAATTTCAGCACACTGCTCCAGCCAGTCACCACTAATCAATCTCAGAGAAATGGTCACTTGATAGCCCAGGCAATTGTTTACCTCCCCAGTTTTCAAGCACAAGAAGTATGAGTCTGAGTTATTCTAAACCTGGTACAATGGTATCCAGGTTGTCATGGTGACTCAGCCCTCTCCACTTGCCTTTTCCCACCAACATAATAAAACAGGATGTTATCTTGCCCCAGATCTCTTTTAAACATCTATTGGGACCTCAGGGTACTCCTGTGTACTCACCAGGAGACTGGCTTCCACATTTGGGGCTGCCACTTCTCCCAGGGGTGCTGTCGTTGAGTTGATGGGTGCTGTTCCCTCTGCCAGGGGCATTTCTTTTCTATTCTTCTGAATTTCTTCTAGCTTATCCACTGGGGCTCTTGGCACCAACACTTAAAAAAAAAAAACTTGACACAAATAGATAAGGAAGTTGTGGTTCATATACTCAATGGGATATTACACAGCTATAAAAAAAAGAATGCATTTGAGTCACTTCTAATGAGGTGGATGAAACTGGAGCCTATCATATGGAATGAAGTAAGTCAGAAAGAGAAACACCAAAACAGTACATTTAATGCATATATATGTAATTTAGAAGGATGGTAATGATGATCCTATATGCAAGGCAGCAACCAAGACACAGATGTAAGTAGAAAACTTTTCGACTGTGTGGGAGAAGGAGAGGGTGGGATGAT
This sequence comes from Aepyceros melampus, assembly GCA_006408695.1. NCBI lineage: Eukaryota > Metazoa > Chordata > Mammalia > Artiodactyla > Bovidae > Aepyceros > Aepyceros melampus. The sequence continues at coordinate 194,456 of SJXQ01012147.1, forward strand.
ATGAGAGAATAGCATTGAAATGTGTATATCACCATATGTAAACTAGATGACCAGTGCAAGTTTGATGCCTGAAGCAGGGCACTCAAAGCCGGTGCTCTGGGACAACCCAGAGGGATGGGGTTCAGGATACAGACCCATGTACACCCATGGCTGATTTGTGTCGATGTATGGCCAAACCCACCACAATATTATAAATTAATTAGCCTTCAATTAAATTAATAATTAAAAAAGTAACTTGGGAATTCCCTGGTGGTCCAGTGGTTAGGATTGAGCACTTTCACTGCCATAACTGGGGTTCAGTTTCTGGTGGGGGAAATAAGATTCTGCAAGCTGCCTGACACTGATGACAACAACGGCAGCAGCAGCAAATTAATCGAGGTGTATTTTACATATCATGTATTTTATCCATTTTAAGTGTACAATTTGACAATTTTTTTTAGTAAATTCACTGAGTTGTGAAACTGTTGCCACCCCGCAATGAGATCCGTCACAGCCATTAACCAAGGCCTTAGACTCTGACCAGAACTTTACTCCATGGACCCCTGGTTCTTAGGTCTACAGGAACTACGCCTCTGGCTTTCCTGGGCCCCCAGCTTGCAGAGAGTAGATTGTGGGACTTCTCAGCCTCCATAATTGAGCCAATCCCTCATAATAAATCTTCCCGTATTTTTAGATACATCCTATTAGTTTTGTTTCCCTGGAGAATCCTGGATAATTCAGAGGCTACCCCGAGAACTGGTCATTTCCCCTTTCTGTCTCTGAGAGTAAACAGGAGAAGGAAGCACAGATGTGCTCTGGGCTTGCTTTGCAACCTGCGTGGCCGGAGTCTGCGCCCGGGCCCGGGGCTGCAGCGTGCAGCTGCTGGTGCCAGTAAAAGGCCTCTCTTTGCTTGTTTTTTTTCAGTGGTTCATCCTGGCAGCGGAATGTGCAGAGGACGCTGGCAGATGGAGAGGAGGGGAAGCCAGTGGAGAGAAATACCTGGAGAGACGCTCCATGGATGGGAATCCAAATAGAGAGTCTTTTTACCCAAAGCAGACACCATGGACCTTGATTTTTGGAGCTGGTGGAGATGGGAGGCACACTGGGGAAGCACCACAGTTCTGCCCGGAACACTTATTAAGCTCCTGTTGTTAGGCTATAATCTCTGGAGAGTCCGCAGTATACAGAACCCTAGTTCAAAACCGAGGCTGGATTACCTCTTGAGCATCCCTCAAGGATGATCTTCCTTCTTTTCTTTTTTTCCCTTTATTTCTGCCATGCTGTGTGGTCTTCGTTCCCTGACCAGGGCGCGAACCCGTATTGCCTACCATGAAAGCAGGAAGTCTTAACCACGGGACCACCAGGGAAGTCCCTGACCTTTCTTCCTTACCTCGATCACTTTCAGAGGTGGGGCGCCTCTGATCACTTGCACTGGCTCAGCTGGCTCAGGGCGGCCAGGATAATGCTCCTGTGCTTCACATCTCCACATGCAGAAATGATGCCTGCACTCGGATGAAGAGCATAGGAAAAGTACTTGTCTTTCCCACTTACCTTTTCTAAATGCCAGGTTCCTATTAGAGGTGAGCGTGCAGATGGCAGGATTTGGATCTGTTTCTTTGGCTGTGTCACTATTATTTTTAAAAATTTCATCAGACATTTCCGGAACAATCTTTTAATTTTGCCGGTGTTCTTGAAGCTTATACCTTGGCTCCTCTCCTCTCCACTCAGGCTTCTGCTGTTGCATTCACACTGCTTTTGCCAAGGCCGCTGGTGGTCTCCAGATCGCCAGATCCAGCGGTCAGTGTTGCTGTCACATTACTTTTCATCCCAGTAGCTTTCAGCACTCTCACCTTCTTAGAACACTTTCTTCTCTTGGCTTCGGTGTCACTTTCTTGATTTTCCACATATTCACTGGAAGCTATTTATAATCTCCTTTTTCTTACTTCTCTGCCTCTGTTCTTTGCCGTCTTATGCCCCCACCATGGAATCAGCCATTTGTGCATTGATCTCTGGCTTCTCTTTAAGGGGAAGGGTACTTAGAGACCACAGTCTGGGTGCTAGAGGTGTCTTTTTTTTTTTTTTTTAAATAAAATAAACATCTTGAGTATATACTGAGACTTTACATTCAAACTCAGGACCATCAAGTTTTTACTTGTTCAATCTTATATCAAAATCTTCCTTCCATATCCAAATTTCTGATTCTCTAAGAAACTGACATCATTACTCATTTGCTTTATTGTGTAACACATGCAGAATTATCTCAGGAAAACAACAGCAAAACTGCCATCAATGATTTAATTAATAAAAGTAGTTTGAGGTGCTTTTTTTGGCCTTAATATATATCTTACTAGAGGTGTTTTAAAATCACTATGTTTTAAAGTCACTTGAATAGTTTCTTTCCATGTGTTTATGGCACTAACTCAATGTACAAGGAAGGTCATTTGTTTCATTTTGATGTCTTTCAATTTTTAGGAATTAAAAAATCATTTTTATTTATTTATTTTAATTTTTACAATTTTGGCTATGCATGTCTTTGTTGTGGCACATGGACTTTCTCTAGTTGCCCCATTGGCATGTGGAATCTTAGTTCCCCAACCAGGGCTTGAACCTGTGTCCCCTGCCTTGGCAGGTGGATTCTTAACCACTGGACCACCAGGAAAGCCCTAAAAAATTAACTTTAAAATTAGAGTAAAAAAATGTAGTTTGAAAAATGTTTATAATGTTATAAAGTCAAATTTACACAATTTATTCATTGAAATCTAGCTTCTATCTTTCTCCCTTTTAACTGTGTCCTACCTTCACTGGTAGCAAACCATTTGTATTTTTGATTTATCTTCCCATTAAAAAATATGTTCATATTCCACAATATGGGAACATAATAGACATAGTTTTCTCCATCTTGATTTTTTTTCATTTAATCATACATCATGAGGACTCTTCCGTAGCAGACTATAACACATTCCACCTTCCTCTGGCAGCTGAGTAGTGGGTGGTGTTGCATCCATGTTCAATATTAATTCAACCAGCTCCTGCTCCCCAATGTACATGGCTCCCAGTTTTCTCCCGTCACAGGTGATGCTGCAGTGATTCGCCTCGTGTACACTTCTTTGTCTTTTTTGCCAGTGTATTTTGGGGGTAGATTTATTTATTTATATTTTAAGTACTTATTTGCGTTTGGCTGTGAGAGCTTTCCCTGATGGCTGTGCCAGGGCTTCTTTTGTTGCAGAGCACGGGCTCTAGGGCACGTGGTCTTGGCAGTTGTGGTGCACGGGCTTGGTTGCCCTGAGGCATGTGGAATCTTCCTGGGCCAGGTCTTGAACCTGTGTCCCCTGCATTGGCAGGTGGATTCTTAACCACTGGACCACCAGGGAAGTCCTGGGGCAGATTTTTAGGAGTGGGATTGCCAGTCAATGGATAAATACACATGTAACTTTGCTGGAGGTTGTCAAGCCACCTCCACTGGAGTTGGTCCTTTTGCATTCCAGCCAACAACATCTGGAGAACTTGTTTCCCCACCACTTAAAAATGGCAGGTTGCAAAACTTTGAGGATGCTTGCTAACTGGTTAGGAAGAAGCTCCTGAACTGGTCTTTGCTTTCACTTAGCAATCGGCTCTATCCACAGCAGCCAGGGAGCTCTTTTTGTAAATGTTAGTGATATCACATCACTCCCTTGCCTGAAACCCTGATGGCTTCTACTTTCAACATCTGCAACCCCATGGACTGTAGCCTGCCAGGCTCCTCTGCCCATGCGATTTCCCAGGCAAGAATACTGAAATTGATTGCTATTTCCTTTTCCAGAGGATCTTCCTGACCCAGGGATTGAACCCAGGTCTCCTGCATTGCAGGCAGACTCTACCATCAGAGCCACCAGAGAAGCCCTCAGCCAACCCCCTCACCTGGCTGCAAAGTCCTGCATAATCTAGTCTCTTCCTACCTCTTTGATCCCATCTTGTTAGTTCCCCCATTGGCTCACTTTGCGCCAACTGTCTTGGCCTTTTCTCTGTCCCTTCAGTCACTAAGGTCATTCCTTCCTCAGGGCCTTGACATTTGCCGTTCCTTCTGCTTGGAACTGTTCCCTCTTCTTTGCACAGTTGCCGCATCTCTGTATTTACATACCAGCTTCTGTCTTCAAAGAAACCTCTTCCAACCAATGACCTAAAGTACCTCTCCACTCATTCTTCCTTATCCTTTTTATTTTAAAAAACTTTTTTTTTTTTTTTTTGGTGTTGATTGATTATAAGCTCCTTAACAGCAGAGTCTTTTCCTGCCTTCTCATCCTGGAGTGCTCAGTACGTACGGTTCACTGGATGAATGTGCTGTGCTAAGTAGTTTCAGTTGTGTCCGATCCTTTGTGACCCCATAGATTGCAGCCTGCCAGGCTCCTCTGTCTATGAGATTCTCCAGGCAAGAATACTGGAGTGGGTTGCCATGCCCTCCTCCAGGGTTGGATGAATGTTCAGTTCAGTTCAGTTCAGTTCAGTCGCGCAGTCTTGTCCGACTCTTTGCGACCCCATGAATCGCAGCACGCCAGGCCTCCCTGTCCATCACCAACTCCTGGAGTTCACTCAGACTCACGTCCATGGAGTCTGTGATGCCATCCAGCCATCTCATCCTCGGTCGTCCCTTTCTCCTCCTGCCCCCAATCCCTCCCAGCATCAGGGTCTTTTCCAATGAGTCAACTCTTCGCATAAGGTGCCCAAAGTACTGGAGCTTCAGTTTTAGCATCATTCCTTCCAAAGAAATCCCAGGGTTGATCTCCTTCAGAATGGACTGGTTGGATCTCCTTGCAGTCCAAGGGACTCTCAAGAGTCTTCTCCAACACCACAGTTCAAAAGCATCAATTCTTCGGCGCTCAGCCTTCTTCACAGTCCAACTCTCACATCCATACATGACCACAGGAAAAACCATAGCCTTGACTAGACGGACCTTAGTCGGCAAAGTAATGTCTCTGCTTTTGAATATACTATCTAGGTTGGTCATAACTTTTCTTCCAAGGAGTAAGCGCCTTTTAATTTCATGGCTGCAGTCACCATCTGCAGTGATTTTGGAGCCCAAAAAAACAAAGTCTGACACTGTTTCTACTGTTTCCCCATCTATTTCCCATGAAGTGATGGGGCCAGATGCCATGATCTTCTCCAAAGTACTGGAGCTTCAGTTTTAGCATCATTCCTTCCAAAGAAATCCCAGGGTTGATCTCCTTCAGAATGGACTGGTTGGATCTCCTTGCAGTCCAAGGGACTCTCAAGAGTCTTCTCCAACACCACAGTTCAAAAGCATCAATTCTTCGGCGCTCAGCCTTCTTCACAGTCCAACTCTCACATCCATACATGACCACAGGAAAAACCATAGCCTTGACTAGACGGACCTTAGTCGGCAAAGTAATGTCTCTGCTTTTGAATATACTATCTAGGTTGGTCATAACTTTTCTTCCAAGGAGTAAGCGCCTTTTAATTTCATGGCTGCAGTCACCATCTGCAGTGATTTTGGAGCCCAAAAAAACAAAGTCTGACACTGTTTCTACTGTTTCCCCATCTATTTCCCATGAAGTGATGGGGCCAGATGCCATGATCTTCGTTTTCTGAATGTATACCCAGCAAATACTTTGCCTGAGAGGGAAATCATCCTTGGGCTCATTCTCAGTCTCTGTCAGTAGAGGGCGCTCCATGAAGGCAGAATCATTTATTCATCTCTGCCTGTAGTTGGGGGTTTCCCAGGTGGCTCAGTGGTAAAAAAAAAAATCCTCCTGCCAATGGAGGAGATGCTGGAGACTCGGGTTTGATCCCTGGGTCAGGAAGACCCCCTGGAGGAGGAAATGGAAACCCACTCCAGTATTCTTGCCGGGACAATCCCATGGACAGAGGAGCCTGGCGGGCTGCACCACATAGAGCAGCAATGAGTCCAGCATGACTGAGAACACATCATGTATGTGTAGTTGCTGTTGTTCAGTTGCTAACTAGTGTCTGATTTTTGCAACCCGATGGACTGTAGTCTGCCAGACTCCTCTGTTCATGGAAAGTGGGTTGCCATTTCCTTCTCCAGGGCATCTTCCCAGACCAGGACTGAACCCATGTCTCCTGTATTGGCAGGCAGATTCTTTACCACTGAACCACCAGGGAAGCTCCTTTATCTTTAGTACCTGCCACTTAATAGGAGCTCAGGCGGGACAAATTCAGATTTTGTGGAACCCGAAGCTTATACTGTTCGGGAGGCTTCTTTAGATAACAGAATATAAAATTACAAATGTCACAGTAGATGGAAGGTCTTGCAAGGGACCCATGTAAGTAAGAGAGGGCCCCTGATGCTTACACCTTGTTAGTTTCAGGGAAACCCTTCTCCAGGGCTCATTAAATGTCTATCGAATGAGTCACTGAGTCCAAGGTAGATTTTAAATGCCTGATTTTTAAGGGTTTCATTTTCAATGGGCAGAAACGCAAAGACAGCTGTAACAGCAGGACAGAATGACCTGCTCCATTTTACTCTTGCACATAATTAGGGTATTTTTTATCTTTCCAATTTAAGGTGGTTTCAGCCTCAGGTTTGTACCCAACAGGAAAGAAACTAATCGGATGTTTCACTGGGGCCACGCTATCAGGCAGCTGCTGTCTGGGCCTTTCTGCCCTCCATTTCTCTTTCTTGTGCTCACAGCACATTCATTTCCTCTTGGAGAGTCGTCCTCTGCCTCTTTAATCCTTGTGGCTCTGGTGGGGCAGATCCCAGTTCTAACTAAGGGTGTGCACCTGTCAAGTTAGACATTGCAAACCCCCCCTCCAGTAATTTAATTATTATTATTATTATTGTTTTGTCATGCCATACAGCTTGTGGGATCCTAGTTCCCTGACCAGGGATTGAACCTGGGTCCTTGGCAGTGAAAATGCATAGTCCTAACCACCGGACTGCCAGAGAATTCCCTCCAGTAATTTAATTAACAGTCGCTTCCATATCCTTTGTACTATGTGCTAGTCACTTATCTAAGCATTTTGTACATGTGTGTTTATCCATTTAATCCCCACCATGAACCTTTGAGGGAAATACAATTATTGTCTGTGTCTTACAGATGGAAAAAATGGAGACACAGGGGTTAAGGCTTTGTCCAAGGTCCCCAGCAGGTAAGTGATGGAGCCGGAGTTTGAACCTAGCCAGTATGGCTCTTTCCTGACCACCATTATCGAGTTTGGAGAATGTCACAAACCTCATTCCATAATTCATCAGGCACTCTATCTATCAGATCTAGACCCTTAGGAACCAGAGATCAAATTGCCAACATCCGCTGGATCACGGAAAAAGCAAGAGAGTTCCAGAAAAACATCTATTTCTGCTTTATTGACTATGCCAAAGCCTTTGACTGTGTGGATCACAGTAAACTGTGGAAAATTCTGAAAGAGATGGGAATACCAGACCACCTGACCTGCCTCTTGAGAAATCTGTATGCAGGTCAGGAAGCAACAGTTAGAACTGGACATGGAACAACAGACTGGTTCCAAATAGGAAAAGGAGTACGTCAAGGCTGTATATTGTCACCCTGCTTATTTAACTTATATGCAGAGTACATCATGAGAAATGCTGGACTGGAAGAAACACAAGCTGGAATCAAGATTGCTGGGAGAAATATCAATAATCTCAGATATGCAGATGACACCACCCTTATGGCAGAAAGTGAAGAGGAGCTAAAAAGCCTCTTGTTGAAAGTGAAAGAGGAGAGTGAAAAAGTGGGCTTAAAGCTCAACATTCAGAAAACGAAGATCATGGCATCTGGCCCCATCACTTCATGGGAATAGATGGGGAAACAGTAGAAACAGTGTCAGACTTTGTTTTTTTGGGCTCCAAAATCACTGCAGATGGTGACTGCAGCCATGAAATTAAAAGGCGCTTACTCCTTGGAAGAAAAGTTATGACCAACCTAGATAGTATATTCAAAAGCAGAGACATTACTTTGCCGACTAAGGTCCATCTAGTCAAGGCTATGGTTTTTCCTGTGGTCATGTATGGATGTGAGAGTTGGACTGTGAAGAAGGCTGAGCACCGAAGAATTGATGCTTTTGAACTGTGGTGTTGGAGAAGACTCTTGAGAGTCCCTTGGACTGCAAGGAGATCCAACCAGTCCATTCTGAGGGAGATCAACCCTGGGATTTCTTTGGAAGGAATGATACTAAAACTGAAGCTCCAGTACGTTGGCCACCTCATGCGAAGAGTTGACTCATTGGAAAAGACCCTGATGCTGGGAGGGATTGGGGGCAGGAGGAGAAGGGGACGACCGAGGATGAGATGGCTGGATGGCATCATGGACTCAATGGACGTGAGTCTGAGTGAACTCCGGGAGTTGGTGATGGACAGGGAGGCCTGGCGTGCTGGGATTCATGGGGTCGCAAAGAGTCAGACACGACTGCGCGACTGAACTGAACATTATCGAGTTGCCTCTTCATTAGCTCAGGCAAGAGAGAAGAGAGCCATGCCAGTGAGCCAGAATCCCAAGGCTCAGAACTAGAGGCAGGGGGGGTTTCTGTGACTGTAGGAGCTGCTGACAGTTCAGGTGATGAACGCTAGAAGCTTCCAGGGCTGCAGTGTAGAGCCGGAAAAGGTTGCCACCTGGAGCAGCCATGGGTTGCCATTGGCACACTCATTCTCAGCCAGTGTGTGAAAGTCTACTTTTGGGCTTCCCTCACAGGAGCCAAGATGTTCCCTTTATTTATTTATTGTTTTAAAAATGCATTTATTTATTTATTTAACTCCCCTGGCTCTCAGTTGAGGCACACGAGATTTTCGCCACAGCATATGTGCTAAGTCGTGTCTGACTCTTGTGATCCTGTGGACTGAAGTCCACCAGGCTCCTCTGTCCGTGGGATTCTTCAGAGAAGAATACTGGAGTGGGTTGCCATGCCCTTCTCCAGGAGATCTTCCCGACCTGGGGACCGAACTTGTGTCTCTTATGTCTCCTGCACTGACAGGCGCGTTGTTTACCACTAGTGCCACCTGGGAAGCCCCTTGTTGCGGCACGTGGGTTCTTTTATTTGCAGCATGCAGCGTCTTCAGTTGCAACATGCAAGCTCTTAGTTGGGGCATGTGGGATCCAGTTCCCTGACCAGGTAATCAAAGCCAGGTCCCCCTGCATTGGGAGATTGGAGTCCCAGCCACTGGACCAGGGAAGTCCCAAGATGTTCTCTTTATTGTTCAAGAAAGCTTGAGTTGGATTTTCTAGATTTTGCAGCTTAAGAAAAGCTCAACTTTTTTCTGACCTCAATCACTTCTTGTAGGAGAATTTGAGGAAGAATTCCTCTTGGCATCCAGGACAGGAATAATGTGCCCAGACTCTTAGGTACCCTTCTCCTGCTGACTGTGAAGTGTGTGGAGAGTATGAATGATGGAGGCAGAGGGCACAGGTTTGATTCTCAGCCAGGGACCCTAGGGAAGTCACCTGGGCCCCTTGAATCTGGAGAAATGGTGCAGACTGCCTTTCTGGGTGATGGGTAAAGCTTTAACAAGATCACGCGGGCAAGAGCTTCTGGCACATAAAACATGCTTCACGCACATAGACTCTCCTGTCTTCTCTACCCTCTTAGGTTTTGTCTGTCTTTACCTGCTATTAGGGTCTTCTAGAGAAACAGAACCAATTGTATATATGTATAAAATATATTTTATATATAAGCAAACTCTGGGAGATGGCAAAGAACAGTGAAACCTGGCATGCTGCAGTCCATGGGGTCGCAAAGGGTCAGACATGACTGAGTGACTAAATCTTATATTTTTATATGTTTAAATATATAAATAAATTTAAATACACATTTTATGTTGTTGTTGTTCAATTGCTAAGTCATATCTGATCTTTGCAACACTATGGACTGTAGCCCACCAGGCTTCTCTGTCCATGAGATTCTCCAGGCAAGAGTACAGGAGTGGGTTGTCATTTCCTTCAGGAGATCTTCCTGACCCAGAGACTGAACCTAGGTCTCTTGCATTGCAGGCGGACTCTTCCCCATATGAGCCACCAGAGAAGCCCCTAAAATACAAACCTTTATTTAAATATATATGAGTATTAAGTATGTGTATTCTTTTAAGAAATGAGTCCACACAATGGTGGGAGCTGGCAAGTGCAAAAATCCAACAAGCTGAACACTCAGGCCGAAATCTTTGTGCTGGATTCTTGAAGCAGAATTCCCTTTTCTCCAGAAAAGCTCAGTTTTTGCTCTTGAAGTTTTCAGCTGATTGGATGAAGTCCTCGCATTATGGAGGGCAAGCTCCTTCACCTAGTGTCAACTGGTTTTACGTGTTCATCATATCTACACTATCCCTTAGTGGCAACATCTGGGCTAGTGTTTAGCCCAGACGATCGGCACCATAGCCTGGCCTAAGCTGACACCCCAACATTCACCTCCACCTTTGCTGATGCAGTTTCTCTGGACCTCAGTTTCCCCATCTGTTCACTGGGGAGCGGGCCTTGCCGTGCTCTGCAGGCTTCTTCTCTCTGACGTGGGAACAGTAGACCAGGCCGGGGCTGAGGGGCGAGAGGAGGCGAGCCCTGGTGAAGGATGACAATGATTTCTGGACTCAGCATCCTCACCGACGTGGGACAGACGCTTCTGCAGTTTGAGGCCTTTTGTTCCCCGAGTCCCTGAGTCATCTCAGGGGAGGAGAAGGTAACATCAGAGCCTGACGGCGGCTGATGGCATGTACCGGAGCTATTTATATGATTCCCAGCTCTTTTCACGAAGACAGTTTCAGCCCAGAAGGGAGCACACGCAGCCCTCCTGGGTAGCAGCTCTGAGCACGTAGACATGCACAGTTGATCTGTCTTCGTCCTAAGGAGAGGCCCCCTTCCTTGCGTTCAGCACCCACGCTGGGAGGAAAAGGAGGCAGGAAAGCAGGGGGAAGGGAGGGCGTGACACGGATGAGTACCTATTTTGTGGGAAGGGACACACACAGCCACCCACATGTGTAAAGTGGAGAGAGCAGGGTCTGGATCCTGGTTTTGACACTGCTTCATGGTTCTGGCTCAGCAGGGCAAGTCAAGGGACCTCTCTGACCCTCCGTCTCTTAATCTGTGGATGGGGGAATCCTGGTAATAGTGTACACTTTGCAAGGATGCGGTGAGGATGACAGCAGATAAAATATGTGCGGAGCCTTTCATTCTTGGATGTTGCTGCATGGCCTGGTGGGTGAGGGCTCCCGGATCAAGAGGATCGGAGAGGTGACCCCAGGCTGGATATGGTCATGCCCACTGTGCTGCCGCCGGCCCCTCCGAGGTCAGGTTCAGCGCTCAGCCATCCTGGGTCTCGGTGTTTATGTTTATTTTTTAGCACAAGAATGGTACCGTGAAGGAAGAGGGAGAGCTATTAATGAGCATATTATTCAATAATGGGAGATAATAAGTAGCTGCCCTGATTGTATTATGAGCCTGTAACTTGAGGTTCATACTGTGATTCAAGCTCAACATTTGAAGTATTTTTAAGTGGGAGCCCAGGTTTTCAAGTACCAAAAATAAAAAATTACAAACACACACACACACACACACACACACAAAGAACAATTACTTAAAAGTGGAAAAATTAACATCCCTTCATTCTCTGCCTTCTAACTAGCTCTCTGATTATACACGAACCTTCATGGCTCCTCCAGACAAATGAGGTTAGGGGGACGAGATAGCTTCCATCCAAGTGGTGAAAAGCTGCCACGGGGTGATTCTTGGTGTTTAAGGCCCAGTCGGTCAACATAAACATTTTGGGAATGGTTTGATGATCATCAGTTCAGTCGTTCAGTCGTGTCTGACCCTTTATGACCCCATGGACTGCAGCACGCCAGGCTTCCCTGTCCATCACCAACTCCTGGAGCTTGCTCTAACTCATGTCCATCGCGTTGGTGATGCCATCCACAATCTCACACTTTGATAGTCATAGATGGTGTTTATCCCACCGGATCCTCTTAGGGGCCCTGAGAGGCTGGCGTCATGGTGTCCATTTTGCAGATGGTGATCACTGAGACTCAGAGAGGTGATAGACCTTGTCCTCAGGGGCAGAGTCAGTGCAGGATGGATGCTAACAGCAACCCTGACCTGTCTGCTGAGGACCAGCTCAGGTGAGAACAGACTAGAGGCATTTTCTTTACTTTTAATTTTTAAAAATTGAAAAAAAATTTTTTTGCTCACTTGGGTCCTCATTGCTACGTGTGGGCTTTCTCTCTCTCTTTTTAATATAAATTATTTACTTTAATAGGAGGCTAATTACTTTACAATATTGCAGTGGCTTTGCCATACATTGACATGAATCTGCCACGGGTGTACGTGTGTTCCCTGTCCTGAACCCCGCTCCCACCTCCCTAGTTGCAGCGATCGGGGGCTGCTCTCTGGTTGCGGTACACAGGCTTCTCATTGCAGCGGCGTCTCTAGTTGCAGAGCACAGGCTCTAGGGCAGCTGGACTCAGTAGTGGTAGTGTTCAGGCCCCTGTGGCATGTGGGATATTAGTTCCTGGACTCGGGATCGAATCCGTGTCCCCTTCACTGGCAGGCGGGACCACCAGAGAAGTCAAAACGAGAGGTATTTTAGATACCTGCTTTGTGAAAGGCCAAGTACTGCCTCAGGGATCTTTTTCTTGTTTTTAAACTAGAGGATAATTATTTAACAATGTTGTGATGGTTTTTGTCATACATCAACACGGATCGGCCATAGGTATACATACGTCCCCTCTGTCTTGAAACCCCTCCCCCACCCCACCCCTCTGTTATGGATTTGGCTGCACCGGGGCTTACTTGCTGCATGCAGGACCTTTGATCATGGCTGCGGCCCATGTAATTTTTAGCTGCAGTATGTGGGATCTAGTTCCATGACCCGGGATTGAACCCAGGCCCCCTGTACTGGGAGCGCGGCGTCTTAGCCATAAGCCCACCAGATAAGTCTCTTGTAGGCTTTTTCTCGGTGGCCCTGGGACGCCATGTGATGTGTTTGGATCTGGACTGGCATCCACAGACCTGTCACAAATCCATCCTCAGGCTTCCTTGACCTCATCTTGCTCCTCCCTGCCTCCAAGCCCATCTCCACTTGTCCAGAACATCTGGGTTTCCATCAGGGGAGCCCGAGCTGCTGCTACTCGCTAAACAGTTCCACATTTGTGTTTCTAACTACCTTCTTTTTATGGCTAAGAGCCCCAGCTTTCCAATTTGGGCAGGAACGTATGGTTTCCTCTTGCAATAAATACATTTTATACCTTTTAAGCATGTGTAGGTATAAAGAAATATTTAAATAGATAATAGAGATACTGGCAGATATAACCATAATAATAAGCACCAAGGTTTATTGAGTGTTTACTACGGGCCTGGCACGACTCTTAGTGCTTTCTATTTATTAACTCTTTTAATTTTCACAACCATTGAGGTTGGTTCCCTTATTAGCTCCAGTTTAGGACTGAGCAGCTGGCCTTGCTGAAGTTCCATGACCAGGAAGGGATGGAGATGGGATTTGAACTTGGACCACCTGACTCCACATCCATGCTCCTATGTGGTCACGTGTGTGGGGGTATGCGTGGGTGGTGCTTGGGGAGCCCTGGCCCTGGTTGTATCTGACCAACTTGCTCTGGTTTGCCTGGGACATTCTTGGTTTTCAACCCGCCTGTCCTGAATCCAGGGACCCCCCCCCCATCACTCTTGTTGAGTCTCAAGTCTTTCCCAGTCTCTTCTGAGATTGCATCACTGTATATGCCAGCAACGTAAGCCAAGCATGTGTAACCAACCCAAACATGCCAGGTCTGTGTGGAGTAAATAGACACATCTCCTTCACTGTGTACATAACATCCAGAAACCCTTCCTAAAATAGCTGTAACGCGCCTGATCGCTGTCTGTGTAACCGACAGTGCCACTTGCCTTATCGGAATAAATAACAGTCAAGACATCCCATATCTCTATCTATAGCAGAGAGTGTCATATTGGATGTACTGAAACACCACATTCTGGCATCCCGACACATATCCTGCAGAATAAAGAGAGCCCGCTGGCACATCTGAAATAACAATGATGATGGTGGTGGTGATAATGGCAATAATAGCACTAATAACAGTGGTGGTGATAGCCCCCCTGGATTCAGCCCCCCTTCTGGTCCAACATCGTACTGAGCACTTTACATGCACTATCTTAATGAATCCAGACAGTCCCTGTGGGATAGTACTGTTATTAGCATCTCCATCTTACAGAAGAGGCACAGAAAGGTTTCACCCCAAGATTCCTGTTCACAGGGTTATTCAGACACTCACCTAGGCATTGCTGGAAAGGATGCTGTTCAGTTCAGTTCAGTCGCTCAGTCGTGTCTGACTGCTTGTGACCCCGTGAACTGCAGCATGCCAGGCCTCCCTGTCGATCATCAGCTCCCAGAATTTACTCAAACTCATGTCCATTAAGTTAGTGATGCCATCCAACCATCTCATCCTCTGTCATCCCCTTCTCCTCTTGCCTTCAATCTTTCCCAGCATCAGGGTCTTTTCAAATGAGTCAGCTCTTCGCATCAGGTGGCCAAAGGATTGGAGTTTCAGCTTCAACATCAGTCCTTCCAATGAACATTAGGACTGATTTCTTTTAGGATGGACTGGTTGGATATCTTTGCAGGCCAAGTGACCCTCAAGGGTCTTCTCCAACACCACAGTTCAAAAGCACCAATTCTTCAGAGCTCAGGATGCTGTAGATGTAACTAAAGTCTCAAGTCAGTTAATTTCGGGCATGAAGATTATCCAGGTGGGCATCATCTGAGCACATGAGTCCTTTTGTGTCTTTTTTTTTTTTGATGCATCACATGGCATATGGGATCTCAGTTCTCCAGTCAGGAATCAAACCCCCAACCCCTGCATTGGAAGACTGGAGTCTTAACCCTGGATGGTCAGGGAAGTCCCACCTGAGCTCTTGAAAGCATGATTTAAAGCAGAAAGAGCTTCTGGGATCTGAAGCCTGAGATAATATGAATGCTGTGTCCTGAAGATAGAAAGTCTATGTGGAGAGGAATTCGAGTGGCCTCCGGAAGCTGGGAGAGCCCTAAGATTGACAACCAGCAAAGAATCAGGGATGTCAGTCCGACAACAGCCAGGAACTGGATCCTGCCGGTAACAGGAGTTAGCGTGAAGAGGGTTCTATGCTCCAGAGAAGCATATAGCACCTGGGGAGGTGATTTCAGTCTGAGCAGAGCCTCCCGCCATGCCTGGCTGAGCTTGACCCATAGAACGGGGAGCGGACATGTGGGTGTCCAGTGATCATTTGTTGTGCAGCAAAAGAATAATACAGATGGTTTCTTAAAAGTGGAATCAAAGGTTATCAGCATTTGAAATCTTAATTCTTTCAACAAATATACATTGTTCGTCTAGCTTGGCCTACTCCAAGCTTTGGAGACACAGTAAGGAACAATGAAATCACAAAATCTCTGCCCCATCCACGTTGGAACTGATATTCTTTGTGGGAATGTGTTGGGAGGAGGCAGATAATAACACAAATATGTAAAGCATGCATTGTCTGGTGACTTGTGAATGCTACGGAAAAAGAGAAGGCAGGGAAGAGGGTTAGAGAGAAAGAAAGTGGAAAGTGGGAAGAAGAAGAAGAGAAAGTGTGTGTACATGTATGGGAGTTAACATGTGGCTAGGGACACATCTGACATGCCACCAAAGACTTAAATACAGAAAGTTGGGGGGAAGGGCATTCCAGGCAGCAGGAACTGCATGTGCAAAGGTCCTGAGGCAGGGACATACCTGGTGAATTCAAGAAGTCTTAGGGTAAAAAGAGCAAGAAGGGGAAGAAGTAGGAGTTGAGGTCAGAAAGATGGTGGCATCTAGATCCCAGAAAACCTCCAAAAATGGGTCTGTCAATTATACTCCCCCTCTCCACCATGTTTGAAGGAGTCCCTCTCTCTAACCTTCCACCCTTGCCAGTAGTGGTGAGGGTCAAAGGCAATATTGTGTGTCAATTGGATGGTGAATAATGGTGCTTCCTCTTTCCACTTGCATTTCAGGGTCACCGGTGAGGTTGGAAATCTTCCTGGATCTCTGTTGGCCAGGAGCACCTCCTTTCCTCCTCCAAAGCCATCCCCAGTTCAGGCATCTATATCTGTCATGAAGAAGGCAGCTTGGCATTTCTGTATGTATCTCATAGGGCTTGGGGTCCAGAGAGGCTGTCCCAGAACTTGAGGTCCAGAGAGGCTGTCCTAGGCTTTCTATTCCATCATGTATGGACACACCCCTACTCATGCTCCCATCAAAAATTCCCTCCTTTCCTCTCCCATGGAAAGAGCCTAATCAGAATGCAGTGAGTGAATCCGATGTTTCATAGGAATAACCTTGAATCTACTTGTACATACATTTGCAACATTTGGGATTCATTATTAGCAATAGATGGTAATATACCTCATGACTGCTTGGAATGCAGCATCTTGGGTGTGAACTGCTGGCAGAGCACGGGCAGAGGAGGGGTGTGTGTGTGTGTGTTTAGGTATACACATGTGTGTGTGAATGTGTGGATGCGTTTATCTGTGCAGATGTGTAGGTATATATGTGTGCACACATGCCTGTGTGTATGCATGTTAGTTGTGTGTGTGTGAATGTAGATTTGTGTATGTTCTCTTTGAGTGCATTTGTGTAGGTGTGTTTATGTGTAGGTGTGTGTATGTTTGTTTGTATATATGTGTGTGTCTGTGTGTGTCTGTGTGTCTGTGTACATGAGTGTCTATGTGTGTGCATGTGTGTGTGTGCGCATGTGTATGTAAATCTGTATGTGTGTAAGTCTATGTATGTGAGTGCGTATATGTGTGTGAGTGTGTGAATGAGCCTGAGACCCAGTGGACAGTCACTGCTCTCCTCGAGCCCCGGCGTCCCTCTCGGGCACCAGCGAGGTGAGGAGGTGGGTTGCTCCCCCAGCTCACTCGCCTGCAGGCCGAGACCTCTCAGCCCTGGGAGCGAACCCCCAGCACCCCGGCTCAGTGTCCCCAGGTCTCCCTCTGTCATTGGCTGAACCCCTTCCTGGTGGTCTTCCCAAAGGTATCTCTTGGACTAGGACCCTCCAAAAGGCCTTGGGCAGCTACTGAGCCCCTTGGGGCGCAGTCACGGCCATGTGAGGACAGGGGCCAGCCTGGGAGAGGCTTCTACAGTCAAGGACCAGCACGGTGGCCAGCGAACGGGAGGTGCTGGAGGAGACAGGACAGACGCCTCATTGCAGCCCCGGGAGGAACCCATCCTGCAGACCCCTTGGTCTTGGACTTCTGGCCTCCAGAACTGTGAGACAGTGCATGCCTGTTGTTTGAACCACCCAGCTGGAGGCACTTTGCTTGCACAGCCCTAGGAAATGAATGTGCAGAGAAACACAGAGCAGTTTGGACGAGTGGAGCCTAGAGTTTGGGGTGAGGCCTCTTAAGGACGTGAAGGAGAGCTAAGGATCCTACGTGAGACTGAAAAGGGCAACCAACCAATTGTGGGAAGGGAGAGTTACACAGCAGGGGCCTCGGGGGTCAGACTTGTGTTCAAATCCTGGCTCTCCTGTGTGATCTCAGGCTGGTGACTTAATGTCTCTGAGCCTCCGAGCACCTATATTTCTTAAAAGCACCATGTTAACAATCAAGAATTTATTCCTGAGGCTCATTTTTATGATGTAAAATGTTATAACTGATCAGGGACATCACATAAAGTAGACCTCGATTATACACTTTTACAGACAGTGGTTGGGGAGGTAAACCAGGCATTTGTCAGGACTGCCTGCGGTGTTAAAAAACAAGACTCCAAAGGCATGGGGACCGGCAGCACTGCCTTCTCCTGGTGACTCACCCCCGTGGCCAGCAGAGTCATTCTGCACCCTCCCTTCAAGAAGTCCTTGGAGCTCCCTGCAAAATTAGGGTCACCTCTCTGGAAGGTATCGATGTCACTCTGACATTCTTGAACAGATTTGAAGGGCACACATTTTTTGAATGGCAAGTGCTGGGTAGGGGGGTGGTGATGGCAGCGTTGCCATGGTGATGGGAGAAGCCAATGCCAGCCCTGAAGGTGGTGAGAGGTGGGAGTAAATATCCAGCTTTTTTGTTTTTAACAGGGGAGGGTTTTTATTTGCAGGGAGAATGATTTAAAAACTGTAGAGGAGGGAGAATGGGTCAAAATGTGTATGGGATCATCATTCCAGGTGACGTGTGATGTAGATTGAGGGTTCTTTTGTCCTCAGCAGCTTATGTAAGGAGCCCTGATGTGTGTCTCTGTGTGTATGTGTCTGTGTCTCTGAGTGTATGTCTGTGTCTCTGTGTCTTTGTGTATATGTGAGTGTGTGTGTATTTTGACATGTCTATGAGTGTGTGGGTGTGTATATGTGAGTGTGTGTGTATTTTGACATTTCTATGAGTGTGTGGGTGTGTATATGTGTGTGTGTGTGTATTTTGACATGGCCATGAGTGTATGGGTGTGTATGTGTGTGTGTGTGTTTTGACATGTCTATGAGTGTGTGGGTGTGTATATGTGAGTGTGTGTGTATTTTGACATGTCTATGAGTGTGTGGGTGTGTATATGTGAGTGTGTATGTGTTTTGACATGTCTATGAGTGTGTGGGTGTGCATATGTGTGTGTGTGTATTTTGACATGGCCATGAGTGTATGTGTGTGTATGTGTGTGTGTGTATTTTGACATGTCTATGAGTGTGTGGGTGTGTATATGTGAGTGTGTGTGTATTTTGACATGGCCATGAGTGTATGGGTGTGTATATGTGTGTGTGTATTTTGACATGGCCATGAGTGTATGGGTGTGTATGTGTGTGTGTGTATTTTGACATGGCCATGAGTGTATGGGTGTGTATGTGTGTGTGTGTATTTTGACATGTCTATGAGTGTGTGGGTGTGTATATGTGAGTGTGTGTGTATTTTGACATGGCCATGAGTGTATGGGTGTGTATATGTGTGTGTGTATTTTGACATGGCCATGAGTGTATGGGTGTGTATGTGTGTGTGTGTATTTTGACATGTCTATGAGTGTGTGGGTGTGTATATGTGAGTGTGTGTGTATTTTGACATGGCCATGAGTGTATGGGTGTGTATATGTGTTGTGTATTTTGACATGGCCATGAGTGTATGGGTGTGTATGTGTGTGTGTGTGTTTTGACATGTCTATGAGTGTGTGGGTGTGTATATGTGTGTGTGTGTGTGTATTTTGACATGTCTGTGAGTGTGTGGGTGTGTATATGTGAGTGTGTGTGTGTTTTGACATGTCTATGAGTGTATGGGTGTGTGTTTGTATGGTGTGTACCTGTGTGCGCCTCTGTGCATGTGTTTATGTGTGTGTGTGTATGTGTGAAGTGTCAGTGTGTCTGAATGCAGGTGTATATCATGTTTACATCTGTGTGTGCATATACACACAGGTATATGTGTATGTGTCTACGTGAGTGTGTCAGTCGCTCAGTCATGCCGGCTCTTTGCGACCTCATGGACTGTAGCTCATCAGATTCCTCTGCCCTTGGAATCCTCCAGGCAAGAACGCTGGAGTGGGTCGCTATTCCTGTCTCCAGCGGCTCTTCCTGACCCAGGGATGGAACCTGGATCTCCTGCATTACAGGCGGATTGTTTACTGTCTGAGCCCCCCAGGGAGCCCCGTATATGTCTAGATGTGCTTGTAATCGTGTACAGGTGTGGCACTAACGCGCCTGTGTATCTGTGTGCCTCTCTCTGTGTGTATGTATATCTGCACGTGTGTGTGGGCCTGTGTGTTTATGAATGTATATGTTACACATGTATTTATAAGCCATCACATGTGTGGATCCATGTGGATATGCTTGCACATATCAGCGTGTCTCTGTATACATGTATATGTGTGTTTATGTGTATATGTATGCGCCCTGTGAAGCAAATTTTGGCTTCTTCTATGAAAGAGCTTTCTGCACTTTCAAAGAAGAAGGGCTATGTCAAGACTGTGAGGCCCCCATCACTAGAGGAGATCAAGAAAAGGAGAGAGAGATTCAGGGATGGTTCAGGGATGGTGAATCATGTCAGAACATGGAAAGTGACATGAACCCCATTGAAACTGACAGTGGAGGAAATATGTTGATTCATGGGGTCAAGAAGAATTCTCAGGACTTGGAGGAGGGGCTGCAGACACCATGGTGTCTTGAGACTGGACCTGAAGAGGAGTTCCTCTGTGTCATTTTCTCCCACAGTTTGGTCCACATAGTGAGCAACATGGTGGCCATAACTTCTGACTCCATATCCTCCCGGCTTAACAACCTTGATGGCAAGAGAACAGCTTCAAGGAGGCTTCTGATTGGCTTAGCTCAGGGCCCACCCCGAGAAGTAATAAGGTGGGAGTGGCCAGGTCTGGACTGGGGTCTATGCCCACATCAGTGGTTGGGAGTAGCTTTTGTTACTAGAAGGGGAATGGAGGGACAATGCTGGGTTTCTGAAAACCTCAGTTACCATGGTCCACAATGGAAGCTCTGGGAGGATTCAACATGAAACAGGAAGATGGATCCCACCCACCTCTAATGTACTGGGGCACATAATAGAAATGTTTTAAGCAGTTGATAAAGGAAAGCATAAAGATTCATTTCAGCAGCTCAGTTTTGTGATTTTAGTCCATCATGTTGATACTTTGAAGCTGACTAGACCACCTAAGATTGTTTTCTGACCAGCAGAGATGTTGATCAGCTGGTGATGGTATGGTGAGGATGCCTGGGGGTTGTCTCTGGTTACTGGCCACCTCACTCCCAATCTCAAAGGCACCCCTCAGAGAAAGGCTTCCCTGGTAGCCCAGCTGGTAAAGAATTTGCCTGCAATGCAGGAGACCCTGGTTCGATTCCTCAGTTGGGAAGATCACCAGGAGAAGGGACAGGCTACCCACTTCGGTATTCATGGGCTTCCCTGGTGGCTCAGATGGTAAAGAAGCCACCTGCAATGCAGGAGGTTGGGTCCCAGATCTTCCTTGAGTTGGGAAGATACCCTGGAGGAGGGCATGGCAGCCCACTCCAGTATTCTTGCCTGGAGAATCACTATGGACAGAGGAGCCTGGTGGGATACAGTCCATAGGGTCACAAAGAGTTGGACACGACTGAGCGGCTAAACACAGCACAGAGAAGACATCCCAGTGTTAAAGCATGGTAGTAGTCATTGAAAATTAACCAAGTAATTATCAAGCCATTCTCGCTTATTCTAGTTATTCCTTGAGTCTATGTGCTACCCTCAATTGTTCTAATGAGCCAGTCATATGAGAACAAGATTATGAGGAATATTTGGGGGCAGGGGGAGAAAGAGTTGATAGAGTTCCTTAGAACTCCTGAATGAGATTTTTTTTTTTAGAGTTAAAACAACCATTTAGGAAGTGGAGGACACTGTAAAAATATTTTATGAAGTTTGGCTCAGTAGGTTGTCTGCCCAGTTCTGTATCTGGAAGACAATGCTGTCTTGTAGAATTCCAGGCGCTCTGCTCTCATCTCCACTCCACACCGTGGCCTGAGTCGTCTCACGAAAATGCTCTTTGCTCAGAAATCTGTAATGGCTCACTATTGCCTAGCCCTAGGCTAAGTTGCTTTAATCTTTGGGCCCCTGCCCGAGCCAGACATCACTAATCAATCACAGACAGCCTCAAACTCCTTCTCTGTGGCGCTGGGGTAGACCACAAAGGGAAACTGATATGCTTTTCCAGTTCTCAAGTGTCAAATGAGTTGGCAGCAGAGTGGGGACCAGCCCAGGACTTTCAACTCTTGACTCATTGTTTTGTCTGACTTCTAGGTCAACAGACAGACTCTAGAATTCAAATTAAGGCTTAGCTGCTGCTGCTGCTGCTGCTGCTAAGTCGCTTCAGTCGTGTCCGACTCTGTGCGACCCCATAGACGACAGCCCACTAGGCTTCTCTGTCCCTGGGATTCTCCAGGCAAGAACACTGGAGTGGGTTGCCATTTCCTTCTCCAATGCATGAAAGTGAAAATTGAAAGTGAAGTCTCTCAGTCGTGCCCGACTCTTAGCAACCCCATGGACTGGCCTACCAGGCTCCTCTGTCCATGGGATTTTCCAGGCAAGAGTACTGGAGGGGAGTGCCATTGCCTTTTCCGAAGGCTTAGCTAGTTACTGGCTATATGATCTTGGCCAAGTCACTTGACTTTTCCAAGCCTCAATTTCCTCATCGTAAAATGGGTTCCATTCTCCTCTTCTGCTTAGGGTTATTTCGAAGCATCAGTCAGACGGTCCAAATGAAGAAAGCTCTTCATGGTAAAGCTCCGAGGACTCAGCGGCTGCTGCTGCTAACCATCACCCCCCCTCAAATTTATATCCTTTTGCAGAAGCTGGAACCCAAGGGGAACTGTGATCTCGCAGCTTTCATGGCCAGAACCGGCCTCCAGGTACTAGGTTCTAAAAAGATGCCCAACTTCCTGGGAACCACACGTCCCTCCTCCCTCCCGGGAGTCCAAATTCCAAGAAATGTAGCTAAAATTGGCCCTCGAACAGCTTTTGCAGAGCACGTCGCAGCTTTTTTTGGGTCTAGAGAGCCAGTTTCCATGATGAAAGTGGCACAGAAGGAGAGACCCAGCTAAAAACAGCCACCGCCCCGACTGGTGTTAACAGGATGCAGCCTCCCTAAGTCGCTTCGGGGGTTTAGACGCTTCGACTTCCGCAGCAGCTCTCCCCATCACCACTAGGTGGCAGCATGGCAACGCGCTGCCGGGACCGCGCCCCCCGGGGACCGTAACAAAGAGCCGCTTCTGAAGAGGATGCCCGTAAAATACGCACCAGTCACCAAATTCTCCACTAAATTATCTCCCTTTTATTTGGGGGATCTATTTGTATTGCAGGAGCTTTGCGGAGGTATCTCTTCTCAGAATCGTCTAAGCGCAGGTGCCCCAGCCCCCAGCCCACTGGATTTCGCATTGCTTATGCCTTGCGTCCAGCGTCGTAATGGAAAAACTTGCTTTGGTTTAGAATTTTCCAGGGCAAGTTTGGCCTCGATCTGGGAAGAGTGCACTAGCTTGGGACTCATGGTCCAGCCTTGAGGGACTGCTTGCTTCCCCCTCTGAGCTGGTGGGATGGAGTTTTGGCTCCAGAGTTTGGCTCCCTGTATTCACGTCATTAAATCGTATGGGGGACGGGCCACTATTGGAAACCCCTGCTGGCCCAAAGCGAGGAATGGACGAGTCACAGATGTGAATTTCCATCTCCAGGACTCCCATCTTTGCTGCTTTTGCTCTTTTCTCAGTGTCACCGGCGTCTGGCATGTGATCAGCCACCCAACAAATAGCGACTTAAGGGGCCTCGCCGCACTTTGCCTGGGAGACAAGGTTGGCGCGGGGAGGTGGGAATGAGTTCTGAGGCCTTGCTTCTCAGAGTGTGGTCCTGTGTGTGCAGCATGGGCAACACGGATGCTTGTCAGAAACACGGTGTCTCTGCCCTGCTCTGAACCGCCAAACAGCTATCTTCCTTCACAGCATCCCCAGGGCTTTTGGGCCACATCGAAGTCAGAGGATGTGGCTCTGAGATACCTTCTTACCCCAGGGAACTGGGGTTCACCACCAGGGATATGAGGTTCACCCCAGGAAGCTTGGGTTCACCCTTGAGGTGTTGGGGTTCACCTCTGGGAAGCTGGGGTTTCACTCTCAGGAAGCTAGGGCTCACTCTCCAGGTGCTGGGGTTCACCCCTGCAGAGCTGAGTTCACTCTTGAGGTGCTGGGGTTCCCCCCTCCGAGGAGCTAAGTTTACCCCCAGCCCTGGGTGAGCACCATCTCACAGATTTGCCTTTCAGCCTGCCAGCCCTCAGGCAGGCCCAGCAAGTCTAACCTTTTCTTGAATGTCTTCTCCAGCTGTCTGCGTGCTCAGCTTGGTGGGGGTGACCAGCTGCAGTGAGTCTGGGCTGTGTGCCACACGCTCACCTGGGCTCCCAGGTCCAGTTCCCTGCCCGCCCACAGATCACGCCGGCACCCCCATGTCAGGCCACAGCATCCTCCCCAGCGACCGGAAACAGACTCAGTGACTCCCCCATCACCCTCCCTTCCCTCAGCCCTGTGGATCGTCACCAGAGCATCCACCCCTGCCAGGCTTCCTCTGCAGTCACTCACTCTGGTTCTCTGTCATTCAGCTCTCCTGGGGACCATCCCCAGTGCCCTTGTCCCCCACCATCCTCCCTCTCCCCAGCTCCTGATCTCATCTCACACACCTCTGCCAAGTTGCCAGCCTCTGAGGTTTCACTCTATGGTCCAAAGTCCCACTCCAGCTCCTCACTGCTGAGTCAAGATCTCCCTTCCTTTGCCGGGAGGCCAAGGTCTCCTGTGGCCTCTTCCCAGTCTCTGATCCACCTTTGCGGCTGCATCTCAGCTTTTTCCTCCTGGTCCTCACTCAGATCGGGGGCTGGCACACCACAGCCGGGAGGGGGCTGAATCCACCCTCAGCCCGTCCTTGTGGACTAGGTTTGGTCGTTCATTTGTTTACCGACTGTCCGTGGTGCTTTCGTGTTTTCACAAGGGCAGGATCGAGTAGCGGCAACAGACCTAGCACAGCCCGGAAAGCTTAAAATATTTACCATCTGGCCCCTTTCCGAAAAAGTTTGTCAATCTCTGTCTGGATCCAGCCCAAGGGCACCGCAGCCTGCACGTCCCTCACACACACGCTCCAGCCTCTTCCAGCTCCTGGGCCCTAGCCCGTTTCTGCCTGTGGTGACCCCGTTCCAAAGCCGGAGTGTCTGGCATTCCTTCAGTAAAAGTTTCCAGAGGATCCGGCCTGTGCCTGGCTTGCCGGCTGCGGGGATGAAGATTTTGTCTCAGAGAACTCACGTGTGGCTGGCCCAGGCTGTCGTCAGAAGCACCCTAGAGCTTTCAAGTAACATCTCCAGGCTTCTCATTTTATTATTTTGGTGTCTTGACAGCCTGAAGCCAGGTAGCTGCCCTGAGCACTCAGTACCTGCCGGGCACACCACACAGTCCATAATGTTACTGAGTCCAAGCTCGGTCTGCTCGCCGCATGACAGGTACGGCCAGGCATCGAAAGCTGGATGTCCGAGTAGATGATGGCAGGAAGAGTCCTAGATCATCATCCTCTCGGGGTCTGGGTACCAGTTTCTTTTTATAGAACAGAGAGGGAGAGGAGCTGAGGAAGTGGAGTAAAAAGGCCCTAAGTCTTGCAGTGTATCTCCTGGTTTGGCCAGCCTCAGGGAGGGGATGTGTTCATTTCTTCTTCCTGGAGTTATTCACAGGTGGGCAGGGTCAGATGTCTCCCTGTAAGCTGAACAAAGACACTTTTTTTTTTTTTTTTTTTTTAAAGACACTTTAACTTTCAGGCAGAGGGGCAGGGTTCCCACAAGCAGGCTATTATGCATGCTTCTGGCTGCAGACAGCATCCTTTCTGTGATTATAGTTACAAAAGCAAAGGAGAGCAAAAAAGGAACAGATCCATCAAGGAGTCAGATTTTGTGCTTCCCCGTTACAATTACAGCTCGTGTGAATAAGTGAAGGATTTCTCTCTCCCTGGTCTGCTTCTGATTTTCACTCTGGGAACTAGACTCCATCTCCCCCATGCTTCCAGCTACTTCTGGAATCCCATTTTGGGCCAATGCTACATGTATCAGTGCTTCTCAAGCTTTTCTGTGCAGAGGAATCACCCAGTGATTAGAATGCTAGAATTGTTAGAATGTTAACATTGTTAGAATGTTAGACTCTTGATTCTGTAGGTCTGGAGTGGAGCCTGAGACCATGCATTTCTGGATAAGGCCAACATTACTGGTCCACGGACCACACTTTGAGTTGCAAGGATTGGTGCTCACCTTTCACTTCACCTGGAATCATTTGGGGGATTTGAAAATGCTTATGTCTGGGCCTAACCCTGGACCAAACGAACTGATGTAGGGGATGAGGTAGGGCCCAGTCATCCAGGAGTTTTTTTTTTTTTTTTAAGATTTTAAAAAAGATTTATTTTTTAGCTGCGCTGGGTCTTTGTTGCTGCAAGTGGGCTTTCTCTAGTTTCGCTGAGAGGCGACTACTCTCCAGTTGCGGTGCACGGGCCCATCCTTGAGGGGGCTCCTCTTGTTGGGGAGCACGGGCACTAGGGTACTTGGGCTTCAGTAGTTGCAGTGCATGGGCTTAGTTGCCCCTTTGGCATGTGGGATCTTAGGTCCAGGGCCAGGGATCGAACCTGTGTCCCCTGCATTGCACGGTGGATTGGTAACCACTGGAACACCAGGGTAAGTTTCTAAAAGAGAATTTTCTGAGCTTCTCTGCTAACCAGAAAGTCCCTCCTTCAGAAATCCTCTGGACCTTGTTATTGGAAAGTGGGAAAAAATCTCCAGCTCTTTTTTGTCTTTTGATCATGTTACCCTTCAAGCTGCCAGTGGAAGTTTTGGGGCCGAAGTGTAGAAGAAATGCATCCGCATGACTATCACCCCCAGTGCCCTCTCCTCTCCCATGAGGTCTGGTGGTTCGCAACCTTGTCCACTCCCTGGAATCACCTGGGTGTTTATAAAGATACTGATGTCTGGGCCCCCTGCCCAGGGATTCCATTTTAATTGGTTTTGGTGGCAACGTGGGTATTGAGGTTTTTTAAAAGCAGTCCATCCCACCCCTGAAGATCCTATGGAAGAGCTAAGGTTGAGAACTTCTGAATTTGGCAAGAAATCTCTTCTTTGAGTCCAAAAAGCCTCTAGAGAGATGGAAGAATCGTTTCCTTTGCTTGAGGAATCATGTGTCTCTGGGTCCAGACATCTGAACCCCACTACTGATGCCAACTTACACCAGTCGGTGTCTGGATTTTGGAGGCATTCACTCAAGCCCACAGAAAGGGGTGGGGGTTGGGTTGAACAGTAATTGCATTCCACACACATTCACTTTTGTGTTTTTTTTTTTTTAATTGAAATGTAGTTGATTTACAGTGTTGTGCCAATCTCTGCTCTACATTAAAGTGACTCAGTTATACTCATGAAAGTGAAAGTTGCTCAGTCGTGTCCTACTCTCTGCAACCCCATGGACCATACAGTCCATGGAATTCTCCAGGGTAGAATACTGGAGTGGGTAGCTTCTCCCTTCTCCAGCAGATCTTCCCGATCCAGCAATCAAACCAGGGTCTCCTGCATTGCAGGCAAGTTCTTTTCCAACTGGCTATCAGGGAAGCCCCAGTTTTGCTCATATAGACATTCTTTTTTTGGGTATTCTTTCCATTATGGTTTATCACAGGAGGTTGAATATGGTCCCCTGTGCTCTACAGTAGGATCTTGTTGCTTATCCATCCTATTGTATATAAAATAGTTTGCATCTTCTGATCCAAACTCTCACTCCATGCCTCTCCCCGCCCCCGCTCCCCTTTGGCAACCACAAGTCTGCTGTCTGTGTCTGTCACTCATAAACACTCACTGATGCGGTATTTTAGATTCCACGTACAAGTGATATCATATGGTGTCTGCATTTTCTTCCTGACTTCCCTTACTTAGTGTGATAATCTCTGGTTGAAGCCGTGTCCCTGCAGATGGCATTATTTTGGTCTTTTTTATGGCAGAGTAGTATTCCGTTGTATTGTGTTCCACATCTTCTGTCTCCATTCATCTGTTGATGGACATTGAGGTTGCTTCCATGTTTGGGCTCTTGTGAACAGTGCTGCTATGAACACAGGGGTGCATTTGTATTTTTGAATTAGAGTTTTGTCCCAGTATACTCCCAGGGGTGGGATTGCTGGATCATCTGGTAATCCTGGCTTTAGTTTTCTGAGGACTCTCCACACTGTTTTCCATAGTGGCTTCACCAACTTACATTCCCACCAGTAGTGTAGGAGGGTTCCCTTTTCTCCACTCACATTCACTCTTTCAATCATACCTGGCCCTGTAGGTATTATTATCTTTATTTCACAGAAGAGCAAATTCTGGTTTGGAAAGCTCTTTTAAAAGCTACCTTTCATCAAGAACTTTAGACTGTGCTAAGTGCTCTATATACATCTGCTTATTAAATTATCAAATGAGATATAGAGAGCTTCTTCATCAATGAAGAAGTCCAGACTCAGAGAAGTGGACTTACATGATAAAGGCCACACAGCTCTTAGAGACAAATGAACTTAGATTTGAGACCCCTTTTTATTTATTTATATATTTTTTAAAATTGATTTTTATTTTTTAGTTTGTTTTGCTTTACAATACTGTATTCATTTTGCTATACATTGACATGAATCAGCCACGAGTGTACATGAACTCCCAATCCCGACCCCCCCCTCCCCCCTCCCACCCCACACCTTCTCTCTGGATTATCCCTGTGCATCAGTCCCAAGCATTCTGCATCCTGCATCAAACCTAGACTGGTGATTTGTTTCACTTATGATATCATACATGTTACACTGCCACTCTGCCAACTCATCCCACCCTCTCCCTCTCCCACAGAGTCCAAAAGGCCGTTCTATACATCTGTGTCTCTTTTGCTGTCTTGTGTACAGGTTTATCATTACCATCGTTCTAAATTCCATATATATGTGTAAGTATACTGTATTGGTGTTTTTATTTCTGGCTTACTTCACTCTATAATCGGCTCCAGTGTCATCCACCTCATTAGAACTGATTCAAATGTATTCTTTTTAATAGCCGAGTAATACTCCATTGTGTCTATGTACTACAGCTTTCTTATCCATTCATCTGCTGATGGACATCTAGGTTGCTTCCATGTCCTGGCTATTATAAACAGTGCCACAATGAACATTGGGGTACACATGTGAGACCCCTTTTAAAAATAACACCAGATGATTTTCCCAGGGCTTCCCACATGGTGCCAGTGGTTAAGAGTCCAGTTGCCAATTCAGTAAACACTAGAGGTGAAGGTTCCATCCCTGGGTGGGGAAGATCCCCTGGAGCAGGAAATAGCAACCCACTCCAGGATTCTTGCCTGGAGAATCCCATGGACAGAGGAGCCCGGCGGGCTACAGACCACGCGGTCCCAAAGAGTCAGACACGGCTGAGCACACACAGCACACACACTATTTCCCCAGCCCCGTCTCTCCTTCATCTGCAACATTAAGCAAACATTAAAAACAACAACAACAGAGAAACAAACAAAAAAACAACCAAACCTGTTCAATTGAACACAGATGAAATCTGCAACTTAGTGTTGCGTTATCTGTATGCAAATTTCCCTTAGGGGTCTTAGCTCCCAGGAGAGATTCTTAATCTCATTTGAAGACACGTTCAAAGTTGTGTGTAAAAATTACCTTGTGTAATGAACTCTTAGATCAATTCTCATTGAAATGAGCTGGAATTAGATTTTTGCTCTTCCCGTTGTAATGCTTTCAATTCCGTGATGAATTACCGGCGTCAGCAGCTATCTGCCATTTCAATGCGGGGCACGGCTACCTCCAGCTTTCTTGTTTGCCGGCCCTTTACAGAGGGAAAGCTGACTTACTGGAGTGAGTTTTTTAATTTATTGGGGCTGTTTGATCGAGGCTTTTTTTTCTTGATTCAGGAGGAATTTGCCATTTTAACATTTAGATTCATTTGTTTTCAAAATCTCTCTTGGGTGCCTGGGTGAATATTAACGATGAGATGCGTGCATGAGTTGTGTAGACTTAGGGCAAACCACGTCCCTTCTCTGGGTTTTCTGTCTCCCCATCTTTGAAATGAAAGGATTGACTCAGGTTGCTATTTGCTCAAATTCTATAGATCTGAAGGTGTTAAGAGAAGAAAAATTAGAGAAATATTGTGTTCCTTGAAGTCAGGATTTCTGCCTTTCCAATGGGAATGGCTCTTTTATTCCGTGTGTTTCTGCCCTAGTCCATAAAGTGAGGACTCCTGTTAACACACCTGCTTCTCAAGCCAGCGGGGAAGCAGCTTTGACTCTGAGTTGTCTCTTTCTTGGGAAGAGGAGTGACTTGTAACCTGGAGATGAGGAAGCCTGGTCTTTCCTTGGACCCTTTGCGCAGACTGGGCGCACAGCATTCAAAGGCTGCTCTGGACCCCCCGGCCATTTCTTCCTGCAGCCAGCAGAGGTGGAGGGAACACCACATGGCGTCTTGTCAAGCTATTTGATGAGCTGTCTGTGCTCAGCATTGCGCCATCCTGGTGAATCTAAGGTTTCACTATGCCGGGGTCACCCTCTCCATCCCTAATTGCTCTCTCTCTCTCTCTTTTTTTATACATAAAGGTCATTTTGTCTGGAACTAAATGATATGGCCACTCCACCATTATTTTCTTAGTATCTGCCTGATGAATCTTTGCTGTCCATGCCTTTATTTTCAGTCTTTCTATGTTTTAGCTTCTTTGGGGTGGGAGGTTAATAGCAGATAGCTGGATTTTTTTTCCCAGTTGAGAATCTCTTTAATTGGGATGGTTATTCATTTACATTCATTGTGAATATTAATATATTTGAACTTTTTTCTGTCATTTTAGCTTCTTGACTATTTTCAACCCCATGGAGCCTACCAGGCTCTTCCCTCCACGGGATTCTCCAGGCCAGAGTACTGGAGTGGGTTGCCATTTCCTTCTCCAGGGGATCTTCCCGACCCAGGGATCGAACCCGGGTCTCCCGCATTCCAGGTAGACGCTTTAACCTCTGAGCCACCAGGGAAGCCCCATATGTATATATAATTTTATATAAAATGTATTTATACATACTGCTACTGCTAAGTCACTTCAGTCGTGTCCGACTCTGTGTGACCCCATAGACGGCAGCCCACCAGGCTCCCCCGTCCCTGGGATTCTCCAGGCAAGAACACTGGAGTGGGTTGCCGTTTCCTTCTCCAATGTATGAAAGTGAAACGTGAAAGTCAAGTCACTCAGTTGTGTCTGACTCTTAGTGACCCCATGGACTGCAGCCCACCAGGCTCTTCTGTCCATGGGATTTTCCAGGCAAGAGTACTGGAGTGGGGTGCCAAATGCCCTTATTTTGCCTTTGTTCTTGAAAGAGAGTTGTGTCACTATAGACTGAATGGGTTCCCACAAAATTCTTACTTTAAAGCCACTGGGAGGGTATTAGGAGGTGGGGGACTTTGTGAGGGGATTAAGTCATGAGGGTGGAGCCCCCATGAACAAGATTAGTGCCCTTTTAACAGAGACTCCCCCACAGAGCCTCCTCAGCCTTTCTGCCCTGTGAGGCACAGAGAGAAGATGGCATCTGTGGACACAGAAGCTGTGTTTACATTCCGAGGGTATCTTCTGTATATTGGACATCAGCCGAAAATTCCCTTCTGGCTGTTTTTTTTTTTTTTTTTTAATATTTCTTCATTTATTTGTGGCTGTGCTGGGTCTTTGTTGCTGCACTCAGGCTTCCTCTAGATGCGGCAAGCAGGAGCTACTCTCTAGCTGCGGTGCATAGGCTTCTTGTTGCGTGACTTCTCTTGTTGCAGAGCACAGGCTCGCGGGCGTGCAGGCTTCAGTAGTTGCAGTGTGTGGGTTCAGGAGTTGCAGCCCACGGGCTTGGTTGCCCCATGGCAAGGGGAATCTTCCTGGACCAGGGATCCAACCCATGTGCCCTGCATTGGCAGATGGACTTCCAACCACTGATCTACCAGGGAAGCCCCCTGCCAGCTCTTGTGAGACAGTGACTTACAGTTGAATTCTGGCTAAAACAAGACGAGTGTGTGAGTGAGGGAGGTGGGTCTGCTGAGGGATAGAGGCTCTGGATGACCGTCCAGCTGGACATGTGGAAGCCGGGGAAGGCTGTGGGAGGACAGAAGGCCAGGAGTGCCCTCGGCTACATTCATGGAACAGTTGCAAGTGTGTTGTGCTGAGGTGGGTTGGGGAATCTTGTTTTCTAGCAGCCTCAGAACTTCATCAGGACTCTGGGGATGGAGAGAGGATGATTTTTGTCATCCGAGTTTCCCATATGCCTGGAACTTGTTCTATATGCCATAGAGGCAAACTCCCTTCTTTCCTGGAGTTGACATTCTAGTGGAGGGGACAACAGTTTTAAGGAGTCAAATAAATAGATAATGTTAGGTGGTTATAGGGTTAGTGAGGGTTCCCCTGGTGGCTCGGTGGTAAAGAACCCATCTGCCAATGCAGAAGATATGGGTCCAATCTCTGGGTTGGGAAGATCCCTTGATGGAGGACATGGCTACCCACTCCAGTATTCTTGACTGGAGAATCCTATGGACAGAGGCACCTGGCGGGTCCATGGGATTGCAAAGAGCTGGACATGAGTTAACGACTAAATAGCAACAGCAACAAGGGTCAGTGGAGCAGAGTCGAGGCAGTGAGAGAGTTAGATGGAATGAGAAAGAGAGGCATCTCGAATGTGGGGTTTTGAGCTGGACCTTGCAGGAGGAGGTGCTTGTCTTTGCAGAGAGTGAGGAAAGGGTGGTCCTGGCAGACAGAGCAGTGAAGCTCTGATGAGGAGGTGAAGGTGGAACCCTGAGTCCTCATGTCCAGGCGGCAGAAGGAGGCCCTGGTGCTCAATGCCATGCTAGTTATCTCTTCTTGTTTAGTCGCTAAGTCATGTCTGACTTTTTACAATCCTATTGACTGGAGCCCCAATGGCTCCTCTGTCGATGGAATTCTTTAGGTAAGAATACTGGAGTGGGCTGCCATTTCCTTCTCCAGGGGATCTTCCTGACCCAGGGATCAAAACCACATATCCTTCATTGCAGTTGTTTTCTTTAACCATTGAACCACCAGGGGAGCCCCTAATTATCTCTTACTTAGTAACAAATTGCCACAGTCTGGACATTTTAAAGCAGCATCCACTTATTATCTGGTAGAAGACAGAGGGTCAGACATTTCATCACAGCTTAGCCATATCCCCTGCTCAGGGTCTCACCAGGCTACAAGCAGCTCATGGCATCTTTTAAAGAATTTTTTAATGTGGACCCTTTTAAAAGTCTTTATTGAATTTGTTACAATATTGCTTCTGTTTTGTTTTGGTTTTTTTTTGGCCTCAAGGTGCATGGGATCTTAGCTCCCCAAGCAGGGATCGAACCTGAATCCCCTGCCTCAAAAGGCCAAGTCTTAACTTCCCTGGACCACCAGGGAAGTCCCTAGATGGCATTTGCATCTCAAGGTTCAACTAAAAAAGGATCTGCTCTCAGCTTCATTCAGCCTGTGGGCAGCATCTATTTCCTTAAGGATGTATGGCTGAGGACCCTGGTTTTTCACTGGCTGTTGGCTGGAGGTGACTCTTGGGTCCCAGAATCTGAAGTTCTTAGAGTCCCTCTGCAGCCCTTTCCTCCACTAGCTTCCTCAATACAGCTATGTCCATCATCAAGCCAACCAGGAGGACCTCTCAGCTCAGGGAGGCAAGGAGGACCTGTCAGCTCAGGGAGATCCCAGTCCTTTTAAGGGCTTTCACCTGATTAATCCTGGCCCACCCAGGTGATCTCCGTTTTGAGGACGTCAGAGTCAACTGATTTGGGACCTTAATCACACCTACAAAAACTCTTCACTGTTGCTCCATTTTATTGGTCAAGGTGAGTCCTACTCATCCTCAAGAGGAGGTGATTGCATAAGCTGTGAGCATCAAGGGGCTGGCATAGAATTCTGCCTACCATACGCATGTTGTAAGAATGGGAGCCGTTTGGCAGGTGCTGCTGGTTGCCTGCCCAGTATTTAATACCCCCTTTCTTCCTTATCAATAAAACCCTGATTTTGTTCAGAAGGCAAAGGCACGTCTAAGAAGACTTGTTTTCCCAGGCTCCCCGAAAGCTACCATTGAGATGTGACATAGTTCTGGCCAATGACTTGCAAGTCACAATCTAAAGAGTGGTTATCACTTTCCTGATAAAACTGGCATGTGCCTTTTTTCCTTTGTTTCTTTTCCTTCTTCCTTCCTGTAACTTGGACACAAAGACTGGAAGTGGAGCAGGTGTTTTGTGACCAAGGGGCTTCCTATTTTTTGAGGATGGTTGTTGAGCAGGAAGGTATAAGGCGACTGGATTTCCAAGTGGATTTTGGACCTCTTATGGACCACTCTTGGACTTCTTGTCCTATGAGAAAAATATGCCCCTGTTTGGTTATGTGAACATACCAACGTTTTTGTTACATGTAGCCATGTAACATAAAACCATATGATGCAAAATCAGGCTGGATGCACTGTGGAGTCTTGGTTTTGTTCCAAGTTAAATGGGATATTGTTGAAGGGTTTTAATCAGATTGATTTATGTTTTGGAAAAATCTTGGCTACTTAGTAAAGAATGAACTGTGCAATGGGGCTTGTGGACAGAGTTGGAAGTGGAGACTCAGAGAAAGTGAGTCAACCAAGGTAACACAGCAAGAGATGGACAGAAACGGAATCCAGATTGCATGTTTGTGTGACTCAAGAGTACTGGCTTTGGCTGTTGTGTCTGCCTTTAATCAAGGGCTCTGTCTCCCTGCTGTCACTGAAGGAGCCCGAAGCTGTCTTGTTTGTCGATTTATCTCTGGAGTCCCATTCTCTGAAAAAACTCATGATTTTCACAGTCTAAAAGGGAAACTCATCCTGAGTCTGGAAATTTTTCCAGATCAATTTGGGTCAACCTAATTAAAGTTAATGTAAGAAAGATTGTGTGTGCCAGTCAGAATGGCTGCGATCCAAAAGTCAACAAGCAATAAATGCTGGAGAGGGTGTGGAGAAAAGGGAACCCTCTTACACTGTTGGTGGGAATGCAAATTAGTACAGCCACTATGGAGAACAGTGTGGAGATTCCTTAAAAAATTGCAAATAGAAATGCCTTATGATCCAGCGATCCCACTGCTGGGCATACACACCAAGGAAACCAGAATTGAAAGAGACACGTGTACCCCAATGTTCATTGCGGCACTGTTTATAATAGCCAGGACATGGAAGCAACCTAGATGTCCATCAGCAGATGAATGGATAAGAAAGCTGTGGTACATATACACAATGGAGTATTACTCAGCTATTAAAAAGAATACATTTGAATCAGTTCTAATGAG
>SJXQ01012148.1:0-12986 GCA_006408695.1 Aepyceros melampus
CTGTCCGTTCACCTTTTCATAAGATCATAAACCTCAACTTTACATCTGCCCCTAATATATTCACCATTTAGGGCCTCTGTAAAGCCAAGGGCAGCGGCAGTGTGGTGTGTAAGAAGGACCATTAACTTGGAGACAGATAAACTTAGGGTTCTACTCATTTACAATTGACCCTCTGAATCCACACCTGCAGATTGAAACCAACCAACTGCAGACTGAAAATATTCAAAAGGGACTTCCCTGGTGGTCCAATGGCTAAGATTCCATGCTTCAAAGCAGGGGGGCCTGGTTTGATCCCTGGTCAGGGAACTAAGATCCCACATGCCACAACTAAAACCCAGCAGAGCCAAATCAATAAATATTTTAAAAAGAAGAAGAAAATAGTCTGAAAAAAAGAAATTACATAGATTTCCAAAAAGCAAATCTTGAATTTCCACACTGGCAACTATTCATATAGCATTCACACTGTATTTGGGCTTCCCAGAGAGCATTAGTGGTAAAAAACCTGTCTGCCAATGCAAGAGACATAATGAGATGCAGGTTCAATCCCTGCAGGGTCAGGAAGATTCCCTAGAGAAGGGAATGGCAACCCATTCCAGTGTGCTTGCCTGGAGAATTTCATGGACAGAGAATCCTGGTGGGCTACAATCCATGGGGTTGCAAAGAGTCGGACACAACTGAGCGACTAACACACACACACTGGATTTACAACTATTTACACAGCATTTGCATCATATTAAATATTATAAGTACAACAGACTAGTTCCAAATTGGGAAAGGAGTATGTCAGGGCTGTATATTGTCACCCTGCTTATTTAACTTATATGAAGAGTACATCATGCAAAATACCAGGCTGGATGAAGGAAGGACAAACTGGAATCAAGATTGCTGGGAGAAATAGCAATAACCCCAGATACACAGATGACACCACAGATGGAAGAAAGTGAAGAGGAACTAAAGAGCCATTTGATTAAAGTGAAAGAGGAGAGTGAAAAAACTGGCTAAAACTCAACATTCAAAAAACGAAGATCATGGCATCCGGTCCTGTCACCTCATGGCAAATAGATGGGGGAACAATGGAAACAGTGACAGACATTATTTTCTTGGGCTCTAAAATCACTGCAGATGGTGACTGCAGCCATGAAATTAAAAGATGCTTGTTCCTAGGAAGAAAAGTTATGACCAACCTGGACAGCATATTAAAAAGCAGAGACATTACTTTGCTGACAAAGGTCCGTGGAGTCAAAGCTATGGTTTTTCCAGTAGTCGTGTATGGATGTGAGAGTTGGACTATAAAGCTGAGCGCCAAAGAATTGATGCTTTTGAACTGTGGTGTTGGAGAAGACTCTTGAGAGTTCCTTGGACAGCAAGGAGATCAAACCAGTCAGTCCTAAAAGAAATCAGTCCTGAATATTCTTTGGAAGGACTGATGCTGAAGCTGAAACTCCAATACTTTTGGCCACATGATGCGAGGAACTGACTCCTTGGAAGAGATCCTGATGCTGGGAAAGATTGAAGGCAGGAGGAGAAGGGGACGACCGAGGATGAGAATTACTTTGCTGACAAAGGTCCGTGGAGTCAAAGCTATGGTTTTTCCAGTAGTCGTGTATGGATGTGAGAGTTGGACTATAAAGCTGAGCGCCAAAGAATTGATGCTTTTGAACTGTGGTGTTGGAGAAGACTCTTGAGAGTTCCTTGGACAGCAAGGAGATCAAACCAGTCAGTCCTAAAAGAAATCAGTCCTGAATATTCTTTGGAAGGACTGATGCTGAAGCTGAAACTCCAATACTTTTGGCCACATGATGCGAGGAACTGACTCCTTGGAAGAGATCCTGATGCTGGGAAAGATTGAAGGCAGGAGGAGAAGGGGACGACCGAGGATGAGATAGTTGGATGGCATCACCGACTAATGGACATGAGTTTGAGTAAGCTCCGGGAGTCGGTGACAGACAGGGAAGCCTGTCTTGCTGCAGTTCATGGGGTTGCAAAGAGTTGGACAGGACTGACTGACTAAACCAACTGACTGAAGTATTATAAGTAATCTAGAGATGATCAAAAGTATATGGGAAAATGTGACTAAGTTAAGTGCAAATACTGTGCTGTTTTATCTAAGGGACTTGAATATCTGTGAATTTTGGTGTCTGAGGGGTGTCCTGAAACTAACCTCCCACTCAGGGCTAACTATACTAGCCATGGGACCTTGTTAAATTATTTAACTTCTAAGTTTTGGTTTTCTTGACTCTAAAAGGGAAATAATTATATACTAATAAAATGTCTGTCACAGGCTAGGTATCCAATAAATGGTCATTGTCACAAATGATATCTGTATGACACCACTGAAATGAAATTCTAGAACAGGCAAAACTGATCTAGAGTGACAGAAATTAGATGGTGGTTGCCTGGGGCCGGTGATGGGGGGATGGGTAATCAACTGCAAAAGGCCAAGGAAAGTTTTGGGGGGTGGAAATATTCTATCTTGATTGTGGTAGTGGTTACATGGGCATGCACATTTGTCGAAACACATCAAACCATGCACTTAAAATAGGTGCTAGTTAGTGTATGTAAATGATCCCTCGATACAGTTGGTTTTAAAAATAACATTCATTCCCTTCCTCTCTCCATCAATGAAAATGTGTTAGATTAAGACACACATTTCAGAGCCAAATACGCACTTTATTTTTAATTTTAGATTATTCATTTTACCGCATAATTTCCCCCATGGATTCATGTAAATAAATGTGACTTGGCTTGATATCAAATTTCACTTTTCAACTGACTTATAAAAGTGGAGAGATGTGTCATAAGGAGCGTGAGAGGGCAGACTCTCGTCGTGAAAGTACATTTAGAACTTCCCCGGTGGTCCAGTGTTAAGACTCTGCTCTTCCAATGCAGGGGGCAGAGGTGGGGGAACCAAGATTCCACACGCCGCAGGTGTGGCCAAAATACAAACAAACAAACAATAACAAAACTAAACAAACAAAAGAAAGTATACTTAAAGACGGTACAGTTTTTAAACAGATCACTGTCTTTGACTTGCCTTGTGGTCCAGTGGCTAAGAATCTGCCTGCCAACGCAGGAGACATCTGTTCAATCCCTGGTCCAGGAAGGTTTTAGATGCCACAAGGCAGCTAAGCCTGTGTGCCACAACTACTGAGCCCGTGCTCTGCAACAAGAGAATCCACAGCAGTGAGAAACCCACACACCACAACTAGAGACTAGTCCCTGCTTGCCGCAACTAGGGAAAGCCTGTGCGCAGCAATGAAGACCCAGTGCAGCCAAAAATGAATAAATAAACAATTTTTTTTATCACTATCTTAAGGAAAATATATTTTTCTGGTGAAATAGTATAAGCTTGCCATAAAATAAATGACAATGAGAGAGCTTGGATGAATGGAGTGACCTGGGGGAGCTTTTTACTTTTACTTACTCAGCTTGACCCCACCCCACCACTACCACCTCTTCTCATAAGGGTGCCTCCTTCCTTCCAAAGGGAGAGGGTGCATACCAGATACCTTTCAAGGAATTTCCTTGGAATCTGCTCCCAGACACTTTAACTTCCTTTTCACTGGGCATAACTTTGTCACGTGTCCACAGCTAGCTGCAAGAGAGTCTGAGAGATTTAGTCTTTATCCTTAAAGAAGGCCATGTTGTTGTTGCTATTTAGTCAGTTAAGTGGTGTCTGACTCTTTTGTGATTCCATGGACTGTAGCCCGCCAGGCTCCTCTGTCCATGGGATTTCCCAGGCAAGGATAGTAGAGTGGGTTGCCATTTCTTTCTCCAGGGGATCTTCCCGACCCTGGGATCAAACTCACACCTCCTGCATTGGCAGATGGGTTCTTTACTACTGCGTAAAGGGAAGCCCCAAAAGAAGGCCAAATGACTAGCTAAAAATCAGAGGTCCTATTACTAAGAAAGAAGAAAGTAGATGTTGACATAGGCAACGATTCATCTCGCCCAAAGCCATATCTAGTAACAGAAAATTTCATATTTAACAGTGGAAAATTAGAAATTACCAAAATTAATAAAGCATATCCGTACTATGGCCATATCAAAATGATGATGTTTGCCTAGTTCTTGAAATGGAAGCATTTCAATAATAATTGTTAAGTGGGAGAAAAACAGGTTACCAAAAATACGAGCTCTGTTCTATAAAATTATATATAGATCACATGTGTATATATATAAATATGGATGCACTAAAAATATTTCTCTCTGGGTGGTAGAATTACATCATAAAACTTTAATTCATTTTATACCATTACTTTTACTAAAAAGAATGCGTCATTTTTATAAACAAAAAAAAATATCTTTTCACTTCAAAAATACGTGGGCATCTGTGTCTCTTAGGAACTTCATGAGCGGAGATGAGAAGTGAACAGTGGTAGGCTGGGATTAAGGGCTGGGGCAGCTCTCCATCATTTTCCACACAAGTGATATTCCATTGCTGGTTTCCTGGGAGCTCCTGGACAGTGGTGTCTAGGCGGCTATTGATCCCAATGCCTAAACTCAGGAAAAAGGTCTATGCTGAAATGGTAGGAATCACCATGGAGAAGATGGTGTGTAAAGCTGGGCGAGGAGGTACAATAGAGCAGAAACCACCCTGGGCGTCTTCCCTTGGCCTCCAGAGCCGCTCCCTGCCCTTTTCAAGTTTGTTCCGTGCCTGGAAAAGTTGACCTATGTAAACTGTATCACATCAGACTCCCTACCTTCTGGCTTTCAACTGGGTTCAGTCCACGGGAGGCCCTGGTGGGAGATCAGAGGACGGGAAGGGAGAAGCAGGGGTGTTTCTTCCTCTGGCTCCCTCCATGCAGGACTGACACAGGCTGACTGTTTCTCCCAAATGGAGGTTCAGCTCTTATCAGGCTGGTTTCTCCTCCAGCCCTCAGGCCCGAGTGAGGAAGCGTGCCCACTGCTGCCAGCCCCAGGGCACAGGACTGCCCCGTGTGGTTTCCCAGGACCTGCCCCACACCTTTGAAATCGCTCTTTTTTCACACTTGCCCTGCGTTACCCAATCTGAGCGTGCCATCTGTTTCCTGCCCGGATCCTGGCCAACACAGAGAGGGCTCCAGGGTGAGGACAGGAAAGAACACCCAAGTTTAAAGGGCAAGGAGAGGGAGAGGACACGGGACCCCGGTCGACAGAGGAGTTCAAGGCAAACCAGGGGTTATGAAATCAGGGGAGTGGCCAACAGCTTTATGAAGATTGCAAGGAGGTTAAATAAGGATGAGATCTCAAAGGTATATTGGGATTGGCCATCTGGAGGAGGAGCTGGGAAGAGAATTGGGTGGGTGGTTCTGGGAGGAGGGATCTGAGCTGGAGATGGAGCAGCAGATAAGAGATGAAGAGAGGTGAGAGAAGCGGGTGGGAGCAGAGGAGAGAGAGAACCAGGGCAAAGGGAGGAGGAGGAGGCAGCCTGGTCACTGGGTGAAGAAATCTGACTCTTTAGTCCAGATGAGGAAGCAGGTAATAACTCCAAGAACAAGTGTGTATATACCGAGGTACAACACACACCTACAAATACCCAATGCCCACACCTGCACACACTATACTGTACACTCACACCAACACTCACACTTGAACATATCTACACCACCATGCTTCACCACACACACCGAAGACACACACACTAGCACACACACACCCCTCACCACCTCATTATCCCTCCACCACACTACTCCACGAATACAACAGCCACAACAGTAGCTGCCAGACCCATAGATCTCTGGCACCCACGCAACATCAGATCTTTGCTTTGCTGTGACACTTGTCTACTAGCTGGCATTCACATTAAACCCTGAGAAAAACCTGCTTCGGTCCACCCATGCATGAAAAAGGAGTTCTCAGTGTTTACAGCATGGTACCTGGGGGACAGTAGGTGCTCTGTGGATAAACCTGGAATGGCCCCATGGTCCCTGGCTCTCCCTTGTGGGAGCACTGTGCAAAGGCTACACCTGGCTGTATGTTCTGACCTCCTAAATGATTTAACCCAGGGGGGCCTAAAGACTGGCTTCCAATGACCACAACCCAAATGCCTGTCCATCTGATGGAATATTCCAGAGTGAAAATGAACCACGCACTACAATACCCATGAATCTTTATAACATAATATTGAGTACAAAGAGCAAGTGGCAGATCACTATATACATGCCTAATAGTCAACATTCAAGAACCACAGAAACGAAACACTACATAATTTAGGAACACATGCCTATAAAATAAAAACTTTTTAAAGGACTTCCCTGGTGGCTCAGTGGTTAAGAATCCGACTGCTGATGCAGGGGACATGAGGTCATTCCCTGGTCCAGGAACATTCCACATTCCACGGGGAAACTAAGCCCATGTGCTCTAGAACCTGTGCTTTGCGACAAGAGAAGCCCGCACACAGCAACTAGAGAGTAGCCCCCTGCTCACAGAAACCAGAGAAAGCCCATGCCCTGCAATGAAGACCCAGTGCAGCCCCAAATAAAATAGATAAAATGCCTATTCTTAAAAAAAAATTAAGAAATGTAAAAGAATGGTAAACAAAATTCAGGACAGCATGTTACAGGTGGCAGAAGAAAGGACGGGACTAAGAAAGGATTGTGTATAGATGAGTTCATTGCGGATGTCTGCTTCTTGAACTGCAAGCTGGATTTGCCACCCAGTATCAGCTCAGATCAGTCGCTCAGTCGTGTTCGACTCTTTGCGACCCCATGGGCTGTAGCACCCAATATAATATAAAACTAATAACAGGTCATGCTTGGACCAATGATGAGAATATATCATGAACCAAGGATTAAGATTAATCTAATTCTGTACATCGGATGTCCTGTTACAGTAAATAAAAATAAAGACTGTCCTCTCAGCTTGACCCTAGTTCTGCTTATTTTTGTACTTCCTCCCACAGCAATGCTGAAGGGTCACTGCAACCTCGTTCTTGGCAATCGGGGTTACTAGCGCAAGGCTGGGCAGGAAATGAACTGGGGGATGAGGCCATATCTGCTTTAACACTGTTCTCGATGGGTCCTTTGTGGTAAGGGTTTCCAAGAACCAGCAGAGCAGTTGAGGGAGCTGAGTAACATTTACAAGAAATGTGCCCCTGCCCCACCCCCTCACCACCCCGCCCCATCCCCTCTCTTCCCTTTACCGCCTCCAACTCTTCCTCCCCACTCAGGCCCAAGTGAAGGGTAACTCACAAGAGCCAATAATGAATATTTCTCATAGAACCAGAACTGCTTACCTGACTTTATGGAGTCTGGGGGAGAACAGCCCTGACCTCCACACAACCCAAATGCCTGTCCATCTGATGGAATATTCCAGAGTGAAAATGAACCACGCACTACAATACCCATGAATCTTTATAACATAATATTGAGTACAAAGAGCAAGTGGCAGATCACTATATACATGCCTAATAGTCAACATTCAAGAACCACAGAAACGAAACACTACATAATTTAGGAACACATGCCTATAAAATAAAAACTTTTTAAAGGACTTCCCTGGTGGCTCAGTGGTTAAGAATCCGACTGCTGATGCAGGGGACATGAGGTCATTCCCTGGTCCAGGAACATTCCACATTCCACGGGGAAACTAAGCCCATGTGCTCTAGAACCTGTGCTTTGCGACAAGAGAAGCCCGCACACAGCAACTAGAGAGTAGCCCCCTGCTCACAGAAACCAGAGAAAGCCCATGCCCTGCAATGAAGACCCAGTGCAGCCCCAAATAAAATAGATAAAATGCCTATTCTTAAAAAAAAATTAAGAAATGTAAAAGAATGGTAAACAAAATTCAGGACAGCATGTTACAGGTGGCAGAAGAAAGGACGGGACTAAGAAAGGATTGTGTATAGATGAGTTCATTGCGGATGTCTGCTTCTTGAACTGCAAGCTGGATTTGCA
The DNA here is from genome assembly GCA_006408695.1 of Aepyceros melampus. Taxonomy (NCBI): domain Eukaryota; kingdom Metazoa; phylum Chordata; class Mammalia; order Artiodactyla; family Bovidae; genus Aepyceros; species Aepyceros melampus. The sequence continues at coordinate 7,878 of SJXQ01012148.1, forward strand.
CCCAGTATCAGCTCAGATCAGTCGCTCAGTCGTGTTCGACTCTTTGCGACCCCATGGGCTGTAGCACCCAATATAATATAAAACTAATAACAGGTCATGCTTGGACCAATGATGAGAATATATCATGAACCAAGGATTAAGATTAATCTAATTCTGTACATCGGATGTCCTGTTACAGTAAATAAAAATAAAGACTGTCCTCTCAGCTTGACCCTAGTTCTGCTTATTTTTGTACTTCCTCCCACAGCAATGCTGAAGGGTCACTGCAACCTCGTTCTTGGCAATCGGGGTTACTAGCGCAAGGCTGGGCAGGAAATGAACTGGGGGATGAGGCCATATCTGCTTTAACACTGTTCTCGATGGGTCCTTTGTGGTAAGGGTTTCCAAGAACCAGCAGAGCAGTTGAGGGAGCTGAGTAACATTTACAAGAAATGTGCCCCTGCCCCACCCCCTCACCACCCCGCCCCATCCCCTCTCTTCCCTTTACCGCCTCCAACTCTTCCTCCCCACTCAGGCCCAAGTGAAGGGTAACTCACAAGAGCCAATAATGAATATTTCTCATAGAACCAGAACTGCTTACCTGACTTTATGGAGTCTGGGGGAGAACAGCCCTGACCTCCATTCAGATTCTGGGCTGTGAAGGAAACGAGAGGACTAATTCACACAAACACTTATTAAGTAGCAGCAGAGTGATAGTGAGCATCAACCACCTGGGTCCAAATTCTAACGTGGCCACTTCTTAGGTATGCAACTTTTGATACTATACTTAGAAGCCTGCACCTCAGTTTTCCCTATCTGCAAAATGGGGATGAATAATAACATCTCACTCATGGAAAGTTGTTGTAAGACTAAGACATACAAAACACGCAAGGCAGTGCTGGCCCTTAGTAGGTACTGAGTGAGTGTTAGCTGTTGTCACTAAGTGTTAGTGATGAAGGATGCAGATGAATCAATGAGACCATCGTCTAGAGCAGGAGCTTGCAAACTTTCTTCTGTAAAGGGCCAGATAGTCAATATTTTTGCTTTGCTGGCCATAAGGTCTTTGTCACAACGACTCAACTTTGCCATGAACGGAGTCATAGACAATTCGTAAATGGATGAGCTTTATTCATTAATGCTGACAATTGAATTTCACATAATCTTTACCTGTTATGAAATATTATTCCTCAGTTTTTTTTTTTTTTTTAGCCCTTCAGAAATGTAAAACCCAATCTTAGCTTACAGGCCATATAAAACCAGGTAGTGTGGCAGACTTGCAAGCTGTGGTTCACTATCGCCTGGTCTAATGGGGAAAAAACATAAACCCCTCTGGATTTCTGTTTCCACCTGTATGTTCTGTGACTCGCTTTACAAGTGAACAAACAGGCTCATTCTTCAAAGTCCAGCCAAGGGCAGTAATAACTCCATCTGCTGCCGCCTTCGTGATAAGCACACATTTATTTCATTACTTTAAAAATTTTATCACGAAATATTTAAGGCAAACCAAACATTTTTAAATATAATGCTGGGACTTCTCTGGTGGCCCAGTGGTCAAGACTCCAAGACTCCTTCAGGGGACACAGATTAGATTGCTGGTCAGGGAACTAATGAGCTCACTGTGAGCCGTGAGGAGTGCAAATACTTCTTTATCATCTGGTTTATGAAATAAAGCATTGCCCAAACAGTTTAAGACCCCCATGCAGATACCCCTCCCCAAGTTACAATCACCCTCTCTCTACCCCAGAGAAAAGAACCGCCATCCTGACTGGGAATTTATTACCATGTACTTCTTACTGGGCTTCCTTGATGGCTGAAACAATAAAGAATCTGCCTGCAATGCGGGAGACCCGGCTTTGATCCCTGGGTCGGGAAGACCCCCTGTAGAAGGAAATGGCTACACACTCAAGCATTCTTGCCTGGAGAATTCCATGGACAGTGGAACCTGGTGGGCTCCAGTCCTTGGGGGTCACAGAGTCAGACTAGGTGACTAATACTTTCACACTTCCTTAGTACTTTAAATATAGAAGCATTCTTAATCAGGAAATATTCCTTTGCATGTACGCAACCCTTTATTTAATTGGATTTTAATAATCCAATCAAAGAATATCTCTACTGTATTCAGAGATTAGTCTCAGAGGGTGTAAAAAGGCCCTGAGGCATCCAGGAAGAAATAGTGGTAGTATCAACATCCAGGGTTGACTTCCAAGTCAGCCTTAACCATTGCTCCCCTCTATATTCCTGGGGCTACACCCGATCCCCTCTCCACACTAGATTTTAAACTTCTCTGAAAAGAGACTGATCTTTCATCCTTCCTATACAACCCCTAATATCTTGCACCTATTCTCTTGTACTTTTCTTCAAAGAGACACTATCTCCTATCATCATCCCTGGCAGTCTCCATAGAGGGTGGGGAAACTGCCAGAAACTTCAAGGGAAAAAAGGGCGGGGCTTTGATTTTGTTAGAAGTTTGGAGCAACTTTTAGGCCAAGTGTCAGCTTTACTGGAAAGGATGAGGTAAACCTTCATACTCCAAGAGATTGGAGTTTCTGCATGTGTTTGGTGTGGGGGGGGCAGGGGGCATAGAGAAAAGGGGAACTGACAAAATTAGCCCCCTAGAATCAAGAAATCGTTCCTTCCTCTCTGATGGCCACATGGGAGCTGAGCCAGGATTTGGGATCTAGTCCAAGCTTAAGGGTAGACATGAGGAGTAGCGGTTATCTGTGGCCTGGACCCTCAACCTGACAAGACAGCATCTGGGCCAGTGGTCAGAGGGTGTGTGTATGCACCAGTGGTAGGGAGCAGGATGACCCAAGGGGATATCTGCTACTGATGGCTTCTAACGAAATGAGAAACCGGTATTTTACAAATACTTGATACACACATTGACAGTGGTACTGCAGTGTACTTTCAGCATATCAGGTGGGAGTCAGGCCACGTGCACTAGGTGCATTCATGGGTTCTACCATTTAAATTCTCACATAATGAACAAATTCTCACATAATGAACAGATCCCTGCAAACAAGCCTTGGACTGAAAACACTAATTATCCCAGCATAAGCAGTAAGAAAATGGCAGAGCTATTTCAGCACTCCCATTATAAGCTTTTTTTTTGCTGTGCTGGGTCTTCATTGCAGCACAGGGGCTTTAAAGCATGCATGCTTAGGTTCTCAGCCCAGGGATCAAACCCACATCTCATTACAAAACTTTTTGTCAAGCACACTGGAAAGGAATGGGCTTCCCTGATGGCTCCCACGGTAAAGCGTCTGCCCGCAATGCAGGAGACCCGGGTTTGATTCCTGGGTCGGGAAAGCCCCCTGGAGAAGGAAATGGCAATCCACTCCAGCACTCTTGCCTGGAAAATCCCATGGATCCTCCATCCATGGGGTCACAAAGAGTCAGACACGACTGAGCGACTTCACTTCTTCCAATATTCCTGTCTGGAGAATTGCATAGGCAGTGGAGCCTGTTAGGCTACACTCTTTGGGGTCGCAGAGTTGACATGACTGAGCAACTACTGGAGGAAAACTCTTGCTTATTGATTGTTGTCAATGACTAAACCCCACGCCAAAGCTGAAGGGAACTTGAACCAGAATTTAGAAATAGCATAAGTATATAGTACTCCAGTAAACTCAACATGTATCAAGGGCCCATGCTGAAAATGTTTTACTAGTGGGAGAGACAATCGCAAAAAGCCTCAACTGGTAGCTTAGCAAGATTTTGGCATCTAGGTCTGCCTTGTCCAGTGGAACTTTCCAGCAAATGCTCTACAATTCCATGCCTACGGAACTTCCATAGCTACAGAACTTCCATAGTGGCCTTTCATGAAATCTGACTAGCACTGTTTTAGCCCAGCCCTAATATAATTCATATTGGGAACAGAGGTTGGGATTTCATTGGGCCCCTCCAGCCAAATCTTGTCCACACAAGAATTGGCCTATCTACTCTTTGGCAATACATTCATTTCAGAAAAGTGTTTATCCCAGAAGCCCTATGGTAAGCAACCAGATTCAGGCAGACCACTCCCCTTTCCTTCCCAGGATAGATTTTGGCACTTACCAAGAGCACATTAGCATGCCTCTGCATGGATAACACTTAAGCCACAACTTAAACAAAAAGTATTTTATTCAAAAAACGCCAAGTATAAAAAAAAAAATAAGATCTCTTTTATTCCCCTGTACAGTATTTCACTCAGATAAAACCAGCAGGCTACATGCTGCTCAGAACACAGCCCCAGAGAGGATCCGGAAGGCACACCATCCAGAACTGCTTTTCATATATCTATCCTATATACACAAGTCAGCAACACCCCTCCCCCATCACCCCTGGACTGCATGCCCACTTGGGTAAGCCGGCGAGGGGGACCCCCGCAGCAGTCAGGGAGTGCGGCAGCTGTTCCGCCTGAGTCCCGTCACCCTACGAACCAACAGAGCAAGCATCGCAGCCCTCCCCAAAAGGTCCCCAAGTCAGAGGAGGAAAGGAGAGAAAAGAAAACTATGGCGGCAGCCGTGGAAGCTTGGAGCAGGAAGGGAACCAAATAAATAAATAAATAAATACATAACATTGACCTCCAGGTTAGAACGCGCATCATCTTTCCAAGGGAAAAAAAAAAAAAAACCCAAAACAAAATAGGTAAAATAACTTAAAAGGCAAAATTAAAAAAGAATTAGATCAGCTACAATCCTTTTGTACACTACCATGCCAACTGTACACACATTTACAGTTTTTCTGTTGATTTGCATTGTTTGTGCATTTGTGTGTGTGTGTGTGTATGTGTGTGTGTGTGTGAGGTCTTGGCTTAGAAACAGTTAAGTAAAAACCAAAAAGGAAGACCAGTTCACTTGGGAGTTTTACTAAAGGTGGAAAAAGGGCAGGTGGCTCAGCGTTTGGCCCTGTAGCCTCTTCCATGGCACCTTTCATATGAAGGACGGGGGAGGGGGAAGGGGGAAGGGAGAAAAGAGAGGGAACCAAACCCAGGCAGATTTTTGGAGAAGCAGCAGGTAAAAGAGGCAAGTTCAAGTATTTCTCCCAGCACAGCCGGAGTCCCCACAGAAGGCACTCAGAAAGTCGGAAGAGGTGACAGGGACTTAAAATGGTGCTAGTCCTAACCCACCCCAACCCACACCCCACCCC
>SJXQ01012148.1:13637-73711 GCA_006408695.1 Aepyceros melampus
AGGGAACAGTTCCATGGCAGGATCCTGACCTACTCCCACCCCCCGACCACCACCCACCCCTGGGATTTTGCAGAGACCAGCAATGCTGGACACCAGTGAGAAGGAGAGCTTCTATGGGAGGAGTGGAGGCCTAGGACACCTGGAGTGGAGTCTCTTCCTCCCTTTTGGGAGGCAGCCTCCAGGAGCCTGGGGTCTGGAATGAGTTGTAAATGTTGTTCCTGTATCAAGCACTGTCCTGCTTGGAGATTAAGTGTCACTGGTACTTGGGAAGCTGAAGACACTTCCCCTCCTTTGAGCATCTGACAGGGAGGGAAGAACCTGTGGGAGAAGCTATTTGCTGGGCCCTGGCGACAAGCTGTGGAGATGGATCTCAGCAGTTTCCTGGGGCAGGAGGACATCTTGCATCCACGGATGGTTCTGGATTTCTTCGAAGGTTGGCCGATCTGATGGTCTCAAGGCCAAGCACCATCTAATGAGATGTTGACACTCTGGAGAAAGAAAGACAAGAGGTTATGAATGACTCAACTTGCTTTTGCAATGTAAAGGTCTTCCCACATTGCTTCCCAGGGGCCCACAGGTCAGGCATCCAACCGAGAGACCAGGCCCTTTCTAGAAGGCTGCTTCTTCAATGAGAAGGTATTAACTAACATCTAGATCCTCCAGTTTGCTTTCAGCTTAAAAAAAAAAAAAAAAAAAAGCTCCCCTCTTAAACCTGTGGTTTTCAAACTTCAAGACCTTTCCCACACCGCCCACTTACCAGAAATAGGAAGGATGATGACAAGGGATTTTGATGAGACATCAGTAAGCATGATGAAGTGATTCAATTCACCTACCGACTTACAAATATGAACACCACCCACGATGAGGTCACTGGAACCGCAGTATTTAGAGGGCCTGGCCTGCCTTAAGGGAGAAGGCTCAAAGAACCCTCAACTTCTTACTCCCTTCTAACTCCTGGCAAAACAACCAGGAGTTAAGGGATCAGGATTTTTGGGTACTCAAAAACAAATGAAAAAAAATCTTCCAGTGATATTAAATGATCTTTTTCTTCCTAATATTCTCACAGGTGCTCTTCCTCTGAGCTCCCTGCAAAAGCACCCACAAGTGCACATCATTTGATTCCTGCAGACTGGCTCTCAAGCATGAATCACTGACCAAGAATCCTGCTAAACCACGGGTCACAGCCTCTCCTGGGAAGTAAAGCTCTTCAAGCTCATCAGGGGCTATCAGCCTCATGATTCCAGCCTCTCCTCAATAAGGGGCTTCCCAGAAGTTACCTGAGGAGACCCGCTGCCTGAAGAAAACTTGGCCCCTGACGATCTCCTCATCGTGCTCAAAGGGAATATCTCCACACACCATGTCATACAGCAGGATCCCCAGAGACCAGACGGCTGCTGACCTGCCATGGTAGCGGTGGTAGCGGATCCACTCTGGAGGACTATACACTCGGGTCCCTGTGAGTCAAGGGAATAGGAAGGAAAACATGCTTTAGCAAAAATAAAACTCACAGCAACTGAAAGGTATGCTGAGTAACTTAAAAAAAAAAAAGGCACCGCCCTACTTCTGTCAGCAGCTGAGTGAACTCCAATCCCCACCTCCCCAGGGCTAACAGGAGTGGCTGAGCAGCTTATGGCAACTCTCCAACCCAAAGCATTACCGACTTCTCTATCAGCCCAGACCATAAACAAACAGCTCCAAGAAACAAACAGGGCCAGGCACAAACCCAAGCACCAGACTTGGATGTGGTAGGACCACCCACAACTGGAGGAGGAAATGAACACATGCATAATCAAGGGAGGTATCCCCACAGACTATCCTTAAATTGCATTAAAGGTTCTTGCCCAGGAGCAGGTTAAAGTGCCACCTCAGATATGATCCAGGCAAGGACACTTGCACAATATCCTAAGTTAGGGTGCCCTTTAAGAGGCCTTCCTCTCCACCCTCTGAATGCAAGGGCAGACACCCACACACCCCTTCCTCCATCCAAGGGAGAGGTAGCGCTGCTGGGCTGGCTTCAGACCACGTGATTCCTGTTTACAAACTTTGAGTTGTAAAAAAAAAAATGTGGGGCCATCCCGCTGGCGCTCACCAGGGGGCAGCAAAGACTGGAAGGAAAAAACATGGGAGGACCCGGCCAGCCATTAACTGTTAAATACAAAAAAAATACAGCCCAACCCAGCGTCCTCCAAGGGCAAATAAACACAAACCACAAGCCCCAGTCACAAGTTTTGAAAGGCTGTCGTTTGTTAGGTTAAGCCGCTCAGATGATGACCCACCCTCCTCTGCTTTGATCTCCGAGCTCTCCATTCCATCTTTTCTCAAAGAACCCGCTCCAAGCCCCTCCCTAGGATAGGTTTTCATCCTCTCTGTGGAGACACCCAACTAATTTTCAAACCAGCAAGAGATCCTATTTCACAACATTCATTCCCGACTGCCTCACTCCACATCACCACCAAAATAAAATAATAACAAGAATCAACAAAATGAATTATTTAGTAAAACTACTCTTCTTTTATTCGTCCCTAGATCAAAGGGGAGGGGAAAACACACAAACACACACACTGCAGCTCTAAAAACTACCTCAACCGAAAACTCCCTTATAAATCAAAACAAAAATGGCAAAACCGGCAATCAATTTTCATCTCTCCCGCTCTCTCCTCCCCCTGTCCCCCTCCCTCCCATCCTTCTACCGGCGGGGAAACTGGGTCAGACTTCAGAAATCTGGGCTACGGCCGGTTGCCCACAACCTCTTATTCATGGGGAAAGCTTGGAACCCACTGAATTTCACTTAAAAAATAAAATCATGCCAGAGACATTACAGGTTCAACTGGCTCGAAATTCCCAGCTTTCCTACCCTGGGAAGCCCTCCTTCGCCCCACCCCTGCTAGCATCGAGCCAGGCGGCCCGATGACCTTTACAAAGGGCCGGGGAGGGAAGCCTGCCGAGGCCTCCAGGCCAGGCCGAGTCACCTGGGCAGTTCCCCTCCCGGGGAGCTCCCCCTCAGGCCTGACTCACCATCGAAGTCCGTGTAGACGGTGTCCTTGAGCAGCGCCCCCGACCCGAGTCGATGAGCTTGAGCTCGCCGCGATTGAGGTCGATAAGGATGTTCTCGTCCTTGATGTCGCGGTGAAGCACCCCGCAGTCGTGGCAGTGCCGCACCGCCTCCAGCACCTGCCAGAAGAAGCTGCGGGCCAGCTCCTCCTGCAGGGCCCCTCTTTCCGTGATAAAGTCGAAGAGGTCTTGCACCGGCTCCGGCCTCTCCAGGATCAGGACGAAACTGTCGGGCCTCTCGAACCAGTCCAGGAGCCTAATGACGCCGGAGAAGCCCGAGCTCACCTTCTTCAGCAGAACCACTTCCATGGGCACTCGGGTGCCATTAGGCTGCAGAGGGGCGAGGGGGGCTGCAGTTAGGGCGGGGGCGGGTCACAGGGTGCCCCACTCCATCCATTCCGGGGGGTCGCTCCCTCCAGGATACTCACCAGCTCTCCCCAGTCGGAAATCCGGTCCTTCTCCACGTGCTTGATGGCCACCTGGAAAGCCCCCCCATAGAGTCTGTTAGAGATTCCCTCGCCGGGGGGGCAAACACACCGGCGTGCCCCGGGCCGGCGCGCCCTCCTCGCAAGCCGGGCGCCCACTCACCGGCAAGTTGTCGGCGACACGGATGCCTGAGTACACCGAGCCGAAGCCGCCGCTGCCCAGGAGCGGGCCCACCTGGTACTGCGACTCCAGGGGCTCCTTCTCCTTGCCTAGGAAAGGGAGAGTCCCAGGAGACTCAGTGACGGCCCGCGAGCCCCCCAGCTTCCACCCTCGAGGTCCAGCCGCCTCCCACCTTCATTCAGGGTTGGGAGGAGAGAGGCACTTACCCGGCGCCAGCTTGGTGGCGTGCAGGTCGCTGCAGGGCGCGGCGCGCAGGTGGGCAAGCGAGTTGATTTTGGACAAGAGCATCCCCACCTCCAGGGTGTCGGCGCAGAGGCTGTGTCTGGAGGAGCTACTGCAGTAGGGGCTACGACTCCAGGGGCTCCTTCTCCTTGCCTAGGAAAGGGAGAGTCCCAGGAGACTCAGTGACGGCCCGCGAGCCCCCCAGCTTCCACCCTCGAGGTCCAGCCGCCTCCCACCTTCATTCAGGGTTGGGAGGAGAGAGGCACTTACCCGGCGCCAGCTTGGTGGCGTGCAGGTCGCTGCAGGGCGCGGCGCGCAGGTGGGCAAGCGAGTTGATTTTGGACAAGAGCATCCCCACCTCCAGGGTGTCGGCGCAGAGGCTGTGTCTGGAGGAGCTACTGCAGTAGGGGCTAGGGCTGCGCCGGCGGCTGTGCCTAAGGCCGGGGCTGAGGCTGCGGGTGGCGTTGCGGCTGCGGCTGCGGCTGGCGCGGAAGGCCGAGGGCGAGTCGGAGGACGACTGGGGGCGCTGGCGGCTGACGGACACGCCGGCAGGGTCAGGCAGCGCCGCGGGCGGCAGGGTGGGCGGCTCGAGGGGCTGGTGTGGCAGCGCTGCGGCACAGGGAGTGTGTAGCTGTAGCTGCTGCTGCTGTTGCCGGTCCCGCCACCGCCGCCGCCGCCAAGTCCTCTCCGGCCTCCTCCGCCACCGCGGCCGCTGCAGCAGACGCCCGGCTCTGCCCTGCCGCCAGGAGTAAAAGGGGCGGAGCGCGCCGGCGGANGCGCCAAAATGGAGGGGGAGGGGCGCGGGGCGTGCGGGGAGGCGGGAGCCGGGTGTTGAGCCGCGAGGGAGGAAGGATGGGGAGGGGCGTATCGATTCAAACCCAAACAATAACAAAGCCTTCAAAGGCCGCCCGAGGCCGGCTCTGCGGCTCTCCATTTCTCGGGGTTTTTGGGTCAAGGGCTAAGAGCTGGAGCATAACAAGTTGCGCAGAGAAGACAGCCGTTGGCGTGTCAGGCCCCGAGGCCCGGCGGCCGGCGCGCCGGGGTGTGAGCGACTGTGGGGGGCCGGGGGAGGATGCCGACGAGGGTGGTCTTTATGTTGACTCAGACGCGAGACCTCCGAGTCGGCTTGGGCGGGTTGACCACGCGCTGTGGGCTCGGGCCGGATTCTCTGGGGTTTGGGTGTTGGGGGCGCAGGATCTGCAAGATATGAGTCACAGCGCGGCTTCACGGAGGTGTCACAGGCCTGGAATAAAACCCGGAGAGCTCCGCTCGCTCGGGGGAGCGGTCCAGATCGCGACTGTCACAGCCGGTGAAAAGATCGGCCCCCAGATCCCCCGGCAGATTCTTATGTTTTAAAAAATGCAGAAAGGTTCCAGTGAAGCCTGATGCCGAAGAAGTGATGTGTGTCAGAGTGCCCAGTAAAGAGGAAATCACGAAACAAATGTTAGTATTGTGATGCCAGATGCTGTCTCAGCCCCTTCTGTGAGGGCGGGAGAGAGAAGAAAATGCCTCATCAAAAAGCGAGGGTGGGAAGGCGCGCTAGATGTAATCAGAGTTTTCACGTTGTATTCACGTTCTCATCAGCCTGTTATTACCAGTCAGGCAATATTAGCAATTATTGGCTGCCCCCAGGCTTGACTCAAAGGAAATTCCCCCCTCACCCCCGCTCCATGCCCCCTTGGAAATAACACGGAAACTGACCAATTCGACTTTCATCCTTTGTCCTTTTAAACTTCTTGTAGAGTTGATAACGACGTGTGAAATGAGTAAATTAAAATTCTTTGTAATCCGTAAATTGAGTTGTCGGGTCCTCCTAAGTAACTGAAAGCTAACTACATCCTCATTTAATTTTTTTTCAAGTTTCTCCCACTTAAAAAATGAGGTCTGAGGATCTGTATAGCTGCACTCATTAATGAATTTAAATGTTTCATTAAAAGTTTTCTACAATGCTATTATATAAAGATGCTCAGATATTTCACAACTTTTATTATCTTATGAAATATTACATATTTTCCTTTTGTGTACTGTGGCCTAACTCATTCATTTTTGATGACTAGGAAAAAGCCCAAGGGAACAAGAATTATTCCTTTTTTACAGATAGGAAAATGAAACATAAATAAATGACACAGGGTCATACAACAGCTAAGAGAAGAAGAGATAACACAAATTCAACTCCTGACTATACAAAATTTTCCTCTTGTTGGGCTCTAAAACTGTCCTTGGTACTGAGTAAGACATCAAGTATCAATCAATGTATGTGACCCCTACCTCCGTCCCCTCTTCCTTTCCTCTCATAAGCCCTACTGGACTATTCTCACTTGTTCCCACTTGTCTAGCCTTTGTAGAGCTGGACTTTCTGCCTTTGTAGAGGTAGTCAACTTGTTCTGAGAATGCCCCCTCTACACTTTCATTTAAAGTCTTTCCAGATTTCAGGACACAATTAAAATAGTTCCACTCCAGATTGCTAGGCAAACTGTCTACTCCACTTAATCATGTATTTGTTTCTTGGTTTTTTTTTAAGTCTATTAACTTTTCAGTTATTTATACCTTGTCTTCCTATTCCTTGAATGAATACGTTATCCAATATTCATTGATGAAGGGAAAAAACAAAATGGGTCCCATCCAACAAAAGGGTCATGATTAAAGTCATTTTATACCAAATTTAAGTGAATTAAGTGGGCTTAGGCAAAGTAAAATAAAGGTTAGGAACAATCTTTAAACTGAGTTAGTCTGCTTTCAGATCTGGGATCTGGCACCTACTAGTTAATGTGACATTTATGAAGTTGCTTAACCTTTCATCAGCTTGATCTTTCCTCAAATTGCTTTAGACTGAATGGAGATAATGGCACCTCCCTCATAGGACTGTTGTAAGGAGCAAATGAAATTCTACATATAAAGCTCGTAGACTGGCACGAAGTAAACTTACAATAAATATTAGCTGTGATGGCAACGATGCTGATTATGATTATAACGATGATGAAAAGGAAGAATTTGGGGATGGTCTTGCACCTTGGAAGTTTCAAAGATAACATGCTAGCTAATTAGATTTTAATCATCTTGGGAAAGAATATGATTCAAACTAGTTGTATACATTCAATCAAATTCACTTTCTCTAGATCTTTGTAGGGCTCAATCTTTAATTTAAGGTGAAGGTGAAGTCGCTCAGTCGTGTCCGACTCTTTGCGACCCCGTGGACTGTAACCTACTAGGCTTCTCCGTCCATGGGATTCTCCAGGCAAGAATACTGGAGTGGATTGCCATTTCCTTCTCCAGAGGATCTTCCCGACCCAGGGATCGAACCCGGGTCTCCCACATTGGAGGCAGACGCTTTAACCTCTGAGCCACCAGGGAAGCCTCAATCTTTAATTAGCTTTAGCTAAAGTGATTAGCATCTAATATGTCTGCTTCATATGATGGGTACTTCATACATTCAATCAAATTCACTTTCTCTAGATCTTTGTAGGGCTCAATCTTTAATTTAAGGTGAAGGTGAAGTCGCTCAGTCGTGTCCGACTCTTTGCGACCCCGTGGACTGTAACCTACTAGGCTTCTCCGTCCATGGGATTCTCCAGGCAAGAATACTGGAGTGGATTGCCATTTCCTTCTCCAGAGGATCTTCCCGACCCAGGGATCGAACCCGGGTCTCCCACATTGGAGGCAGACGCTTTAACCTCTGAGCCACCAGGGAAGCCTCAATCTTTAATTAGCTTTAGCTAAAGTGATTAGCATCTAATATGTCTGCTTCATATGATGGGTACTTCACAGCTGGAAGTTATAAAACATGCCTTGCTTGGAAAAGAGCTTTTATTTACTTAAAACCGCTTTTAAAGATGATTATTAAACATTCAAGTATGTTTTGCGTTAAAAGTTACTCTTCAAAGGTAGGGAATTTGATGTTTTGATTCATCAACCTGTAGTTGTAATAATAAAAACAAGCACAACCTGTGATGTCTCAAAGATTCCAACAAAGAATCAGAAAAACCACACTAATAATTAAATGACAAGTGCTTCTGGAAAGATGAAGGCCATAATTATGCTAACAATTCCCAGGAAAGGGGAGAATTGTTTTATGTTTATTTGAACAATAGCCAAATTAATCGTTAGGTGGTTTCCATATTCTACCTGATATGGATTTAATCAAGGTATTGTCAAAAGAATGACTTCAGCTATTTCTGTAATCACAGTTTAGAAGAGATTTGAAAGGGAGGCCTATTCACTATCTTTTAAAGTACCGCTGAGTCTACGTGATAACTTATATAACTAGGTCTCTATCAGTTTTTCTCTATAAATTATTTGCAATTAATTGAATAGAAATAATTTGGGTCTGCATCTCTTATTTCTCTCCTAAAAAGAAGGATTACTGAATTTTTAAATTTAAAGTTTAATTTTGAAAAAAAAAACATCATTTTTTATTTCACTCCTTGTTGGTAAAATAAAAAGAGAGAGGAAAATTTGGGAGAAAGTCAGCTGCAATACACTTCTTTCTATATCTTAAAATGTCTCCAATTATCTCAACAGTTGTAAGATTATTTAGAAAAATTTGAATTTCACATGTGTGGAATATATGTGAAAACTCCCTACAAATCGTAAGACATGAAATAGTCTAAATTTAAAAAGACTGATGCCTCTGGGAATTCCTTGGCTGTCCAGTGGTTAGGACTGTGCTTCCACTGACAGGAACCCGGCTTAGATACCTGATCAGGGAACTAAGATCCTGAAAGCTGTACATGGCATGCCCGCCGCCCCTCCAACAACAACAAAAAAAAAGACTGAAACCTTGATGGCCAGCAGGGACATGCAATATTGCCCATCATCTCTAATTATTAGAGAAATGCAAATCAAAACTACAACGAGGACTTCCGAGGTGGCCCAGCGGCTAAGAGCTGCCTGCCAGTGCAGGGGACACTGGTTTGATCCCTGGTTTGGGAAGATCCCAGTGCCGTGGAGCAACTAAGCCCATATGCCACAACTACTGAGCCGAGCTTTGGAGCCCTCGAGCTGCACCTATTGAAGCCTAAGAACCTAGAGCCTGTGTGCTGTAACAGAAGTCACTGCAAAGAGAAGCCCACACATTGCAACTGGAGAAAGCACTCACAACAACGAAGACCCAGCCCAGCCAAAAAAAACTGCTATGAGATATGACCTTACACCAGTCAGAATGGCCATCATTAAAAAGTCTAAAAGTAAAAACTGCTGGAGAGGGTGTGGAGAAAAGGAAACCCTCCTACACTGTTGGTAGAAATGTTAAGTTGGTGCAGCCACTATGGAGAACAGTCTGCTGCTGCTGCTAAATCGCTTCAGTCGTGTCCGACTCGGTGCGACCCCATAGATGGCAGCCCACCAGGCTCCTCTGTCCCTGGGATTCTCCAGGCAAGAATACTGGAGTAGGTTGCCATTTCCTTCTCCAGTGCATGAAAGTGAAAAGTGATAGTGAAGTTGCTCAGTCTGTCCGACTCTTCGAGACTCATGGACTGCAGGCTCCTACCAGGCTCCTCTGTCCATGGGGTTTTCCAGGCAAGAGTACTGGAGTGGGGTACCATCACTTTCTCTGATAGAAAACAGTATAGAGGTTCCTCAGAAAACAAAAAATAGAGTTGCTATATGATCCAGCAATCCCACTTCAGGACATACATAGGGACAAAACTATAATACAAAAAGATACATGCATCCCTATGTTCATAGCAGCACTATATAAAATAGCCAAGACATGGAAATAGCCTAAATGTCCATTGACAGATGAATAGATAAAGAAGATATGCCATAAAAGACAATATATTGTAATAGTCATAAAATAGAGTGAAATGACGCCATTTGCAGCAACACGGATGGACCTAGAGATTATCATACCAAGTGAAATAAGTCAGAAAGAGAAAGACTCTCATATCATATTCATATCATATGAATACCATATGATATCACTTACATGTGGAATCTAAAATATGACACAAATGAATCTATCTATGAACAGAAACAGATTCGCAGACAGACTTGTGGTTGTGGGGGGAGTGGATAGATTGAGAGTTTGGGATTAGCATATGCAAACTATTAGGTATAGAATGGATCAACAACAAGGTCCTACTGTATAACACAGGGAACTATTTTCAATATCCTGTGGTAAACCATGACGGAAAAGAATATGAAAAAGAATGTATATATATGTATGTATAACTGAACTACTCTGCTGTACAACAGAAATTAACACAGCATTGTAAGTCAACTACACTTCAATAAAATAAATTTTAAAATAAATAAAAAGACTGAAGTTTCCTGTTCAAGTTGTAGTGCTTGTTGTAGCGGTGGACAGCTAGGAAATCCAGAATGTCCCAACAGCAGAACAGTCAGGAAATCTATGAAGTCAAGTTAGAACTGGTTCTTGTCGTTGATAAGATGTGACATTTGTTTCAAGTTTGTAAATCTCCCTTAGTCAGCTACCAATTTTCTCAGCAAGGTGGGAGAAAGAAAGGGTTTTGTTATTCAGTAAAGTATATGTAAATTCATTACCAATTCATTTGTTTTTTTTTTAAGAAATAAAAATAACCTAGATTCATTTTTTAGTTTTACACATTTAGTACCGAGAGTTTGAGTAAAATTAATTGAATGTGCTATACACAAAGATTTTATAGTTCCTGGGTATCACTGGATAGGTAAAAACAAAAAAGAGCAGCTTAGAATGTACAAAGGCTACAGGAAGCCTGGAGACTGTTACAGAAATACCTTATTAGAAGATGAGGAAAATGTATGCTTCAGATCAAAAACAGGCCAATGCACCAAAACTCTGCATGTTTAACTGATAAAGTAGAGGGGCTGTGTGTGTGTGTGAGAGAGAGAGAGAGACAAAATTCACATGTATGAAAGCTGATGAGGGGACTGTTTGTCATTTTCTAAAAAATAGAATAAAATTATTGATGCAAGACTTGGAAAAGCCACAAAGTGCACCTAAGTCAAAGAAAAAAAAATTCATCAGAAAGATTTCATGGAACATCGAAACACTAAAAAGACAGTAATGAAACATTTGTTTATTGTATATCTCATTTATCATTTAATAATATACAGCTTTGTTTTATTGCATTTGTTTAGTCTGTATAACTAGATTATAAATGTACTGAGGGCAGCAATCATTCTTCCATTGAGCATGAAAGCTAAAGGCTGACAGTGGGTCAAGTAAGAGGGGCAAAAGAGAGACTGTGATAGCAACCAAAATTGAGCATCAAAGATGTGCTGGGGAACTTCTCTTGTGGTCCAGTGGTTAAAACTCCATGCTTCCAATGCAGTGGGCGTGGGTTTGACCCCCAGTCAGGGAACTAGGATTCCTGCATGCCCTGGGCTATGGCAAAAAAAAAAAAAGGCAATTATAATAAATTACCAAGCCTATTAACAAAGCAAATATTTAAAAAACAAAGCAAAAACAAAGATGTGCTGGGTGTTTTTCTAAGCACTTTACATGAATCCTTATATAAATCCTGTGACATAGGCAGTTTTACTATCTTCACGGCTGATAAGTAAGTAAACAGAAACAGAGAGAAGTAATTTGCCATACTTATCCGTCTAGTCAAGGCTATGGTTTTTCCTGTGGTCATGTATGGATGTGAGAGTTGGACTGTGAAGAAGGCTGAGCGCTGAAGAATTGATGCTTTTAAACTGTGGTGTAGGAGAAGACGCTTGAGAGTCCCTTGGACTGCAAGGAGATCCAACCAGTCCATTCTGAAAGAGGTCAGCCCTGGGATTTCTTTGGAAGGAATGATGCTAAAGCTGAAACTCCAGTACTTTGGCCATCTCATGCGAAGAGTTGACTCATTGGAAAAGAGTTGACTCTGATGCTGGGAGGGATTGGGGGCAGGAGGAGAAGGGGACGACCGAGGATGAGATGGCTGGATGGCATCACCGACTCGATGGACGTGAATCTGAGTGAACTCCGGGAGTTGGTGATGGACAGGGAGGCCTGGCGTGCTGTGATTCATGCGGTCGTGAAGAGTCGGACATGACTGCGCGACTGAACTGCCTGCCTGACTGAGTGACTGAAGTGGCAGAGCCATCCCCTCTCCATCATGCCAAACTGCTTTTTCAAAGAACACAAGATGAGTTTAAGAGATTTAACAAGGTAAGCTATGATTAAGTTCTAACTGAAGGTATATCATCCACAAGGGCAGGGTTTCAGAGGAGGCTGAAGAAGTCAAGGAAGGCTCATGGAGGAGATAGAATTTGATGCGAAATCCTGAAGGATGAGTAAGATGCAAATAGATGGGAGAGACAGGGGACTTCCCTGGTGGTCCAGTGGGTTTGTGTGTGTGTGTGTGTGTGCTCTCAACGCAAGGAGCATGTGTTCAACCCCTGGCTGGGGAACTAAGATCCTGCATGCTGCATGGCGCAGGCAAAAGATGCTTTGTGTGATGTTCTCTGTATTCTCCTATACTTGGAAAGTGAATGAATAAAAGTTTCTTTAAATAAATGAAAAGCAGAAAGCCAGAGAGAAAAATCAGTCGGACCTCCTGACGTCAACAGGCAAAATGTGAAAAGATGAAACAGGTGACAGATTTTATTTCAGTCTTTATTGAAGAAGAAACTAGGAAGATTCTCTATTCAAATCATCTCTTGAAGCTTATGGTTTGGGAATAGTAGCTTACACTGTGGTTAACACATAGGGTGTTCAAGATTCAAATGACGAAGAAGACATGCATTAACATGATTGGATGAAATCCACTTGATAATTTGGAGAAACTTACATTTTCAACATACACTTCCTCTTTTCCAACTCTGTTTTAGTTCTCTTTTTAGGTTAGGTTCTGCTAAAACAAATATGGACAGCTCTCCACAGCCAGAACTAGAAAACTATACTGTAAACATGGAACCATTTTTTATGGCCTTGGCCTTCAGTGTATGTCAACATGTCTTTGAATGTCTCGGTTCGATCTTGGGCTCAATTTAGAGAGCGAGTGAGTTGTGCTGTCCTCTTTACAGAAATAGTGTTACTTTTCCCCGGATAGGTTAAGCTTGTTTCTGTGTTCAGTGATGCTACATTATTAAAGGGACACCCACTCACTAGATGAAAATCAAACTTATCATTGGCAGTTATCAGAATGACTCTGAAGTTATTCTTATGAATGGGAGTTATATTGGCAAAGAGCCTGTCTCCTTGTGCAGGGCTGTAAAGACAACACAGATTACATACTTTAGCCCAAATTATATATGTACCCTGAGTTCAGTCTGTCTTTATAAACCAACACAAAGCCATTTGGGCTTCTTGCAGCTCTCTGATCATTGCAGCCAATAATTTTTAAACTCACAGCAATTAGTGTACTAGTATTTTGCCACAATCATACTCTTCTGCTATCTAAGTGCTCACTGTCTTCATAGCATCATCTTTAAGAGCAGCAAGCATTACCTGAGTGTTGGCCAGGAAAAGATTCATATTTCTCCAATGAGATCATAAGCTCTTCAAGTGCAAAGTTTATATTGTAAATTTTTTAAGATCACGTAGCTCCCTTTGGTAGGTACTAAACAGATAGTTTTTTTTTTAATGGAATTTAATTAAACCCAAAGAGAATACATTTAAGATCCTGAGTTTCTCTTGCCTAATCTTTGCTCCTGCTATTTTTATTGTACATATTATAGTGACAAAACAAGTGGCTATTTGTGCTTTCAAAAATTAAGACCAATTTTTTGCCTTTCTCAGAAAAGTACTTAAATTTTTTTTATTGTTAGCTGTGCTAGGGGCTTCATTGCTGCGCTTGGGCTTTCTCTAGTTGTGGCGAGTGAAGGCTACTCTCTAGTGGCAGTGCTCGGGCTTTTCATCGCAGCGGCTTTGCTTGTTGCAGAGCACAGGCTCTAGGGCTCATCCCCTTCAGTAGTTGAGCACACAGGCTCAGTAGTTGTGACGCATGAGCTTAGTTGCTCCCTGGCATCTTCCTGGACAAGAGATTGAACCTGTGTCCCCTGCATTGGCAAGCGTATTCTTAACCACTGGACCACCAGGGAAGCCCAGAAAAGCACCCAAAGCTTAGAGAATTAGGTACAGTCTACTTTTAGGGATAGTACTTAATATTAATTGAGTACTAACTATGTGCTAAGCACTAGTCTAATTAATTTTATGTGCTGTATATACTCACATACACATTAATATATGATAGATATTCATATGGCATATACATATTTTTTTCTTTCAATCCTCTTGATTATCATTATAGCCAAGAAGATAAATAACTTGCCCAAGGCCCACAGGTGAGAGAGGCACAAGCCCTGATACATAGAACATATGGTGATTAAGAGATAGACAATGTATGGTGCAGTTCTTTGTGTGTTAGAGGTCACACTCAGAGCACAGAAGGCCACAAGCCAGATTAAATAAAATCAGGAAGCAAGGTAATGAATGGAAAGACAATAGAGCCAGTGGATAATTTCCTTCAATACTGTGCCCAAGAGAAATGAATGGGGATTGGAACAATGTTGAAAGTTAACGGTGTAAGTGAGTGGTGACAAAGAGGAATGACAGCTGAAAATGAGAGCTTCTGGTAGTCAAGCGTGGGATAAGGGTTAGCCTTAGGGTGAGAGAAAGCTATAATTATGGCTATGAGACAAGTACCTCTTGTGTTTTGCAGGGGTATTGACTGAGACAGTCAGTTAATCTATAAATACCTGCTGAACAGCTACTATGTTCAAGGTACTATGCCACGGAGATAGGCAGAAGCAAAAGACACAGTCCTAGTTTCTTCTTATGAATCTTTTTATCCTGATAAGGCGAGACATATAGAATCATGAAGATTGAGCTTGAAGCATAAAGCTTGAAACATAAAGATGAGCTTGAAGGGAACATAAAGACCTTCTCATCTAATCTTTCTAGTTTCACAGATGACCAAAATCAAATCTCAGAGGCAGGAAGTGACTTGCCAAAGTTCCCATAGCCTTTTTAGAGCAAGGGTAGAAGCCAGACTTGATCACCACTCCAGGCTCTTTCCATTTTCTTATATAGATGTAATTAGTAATGAATAGTAGTATTTGCCAAGTAGAAAATGAATGGTATAGGCCATGCATTGTTTCTTACCGTAATATGTTTACAACTAAATGCTAAAATTTTTTCTGGGGAATTTTCAGGTGCAGAGGGACTTTCCAAGTTGTCTCCTCAGCTGCTTTAGCATGAAAACAGAAAAAGGCCCTCCGGCGTGCTCTCAGAGCACCTGTGCCACCTCAGTCATATACGTCACACGTGATCTTGACCCATCTAGTCCAGTAGTTCTGAAAGCGTGTGGTCTCCAGATGAGCAGCACCTGGAAACTTGCTAGAAATGCAAATTCTTGAGCCCACTCCAAATCCACTCAATCAGAAACTCCGGGGGTGGGGCTCAGTGATTTATGGTTTAACAAGCCATCAGCTTGCACTGATACACTTTTTAAAAAACTGTGTATGTACTTTTAATTTATTTTTGGCTATGTGGTCTTCACTGCTGCATGGACTTTTTCTCTAGTTGTGGCGAATGGGGGCTACTCTCTAGTTGTGGTGCTCCAGCTTCTCATTGTGGTGGCTTCTCTTGTTGTGGCTTTGGGGCTCAAGAGCACAGGCTCGATAGCTGTGGCTCACAGGCTTAGGTCTCAGCAGCATGTGGGATCTTCCTGGATCAAGGATTGAATTCATGTCTCCTGCCTTGCCAGGCAGGTTCTATACCACTGAGCCATCAGGGAAGCCCCAGTTATGTGCTTTTGAGCTTGACAAACTCTGGTCTCTCTAAATGGCTCTTCAGAGAGCTTGTGAGCTCCTTGAAAGCAGAGACCATGTCTTCCATAGTTTATATTTTCCTAGATAAGTACCAAACCTTGAATGCAGTGGTAAAAGGGAAAGTGTTAGTCCCTCAGTCACGTCTAACTCTTTGTGACCCCATGGACTGTAGCCCACCAGGTTCCTCTGTCCATGGGATTTCCCAGGCAAGAATACTGGAGTGGGTTGCCAGTCCCTTATCCAGGAGATCTTCCCAACCCAGGGATTGAACCTAGGTCTTCTGCATTGCAGGCAGTTTCTTTACTAATTGAGCCACCAGGGAAGATGGCCCTGGTGGATGTTCATATGAATACAGTGGATGTTTATAAATATTTCTGAAACAACTATGGGAGTGCACATGATAAGGCAAAACATGTCATTATCCAACTTTCCTCCTGTAATAATTAGCACCTTTTGATTCACTTTATGTTTTGAGCTGATTAGTGTCTTTCCAACCCCCAAATTCGTATGTTGATGACTTAATTGCCCCCCTTCTGTACCTTGGAATGTATATTTGGAGATAGGACCATTAAATAGGTAACGAGGGAAATCCCCTAGTGGTTCAGTGGTTAAGATTCCAAATCAATCAGTGTGATACAGTTCAGTTAAGTCGCACATTACCAAATTGAAGGATAAAAAAAATATGATTATCTCAATAGTTGCAGAGAAAGCCTTTGACAAAATTCAACACCTATTTATGATAAAAACTCTCCAGAAAGCAGGCATAGAAGGCACATACCTCAACATAATAAAAGCCATATATGATAAACACACAGCAAACATTATCCTCAATGGCAAAAAATTGAAAGCATTGCCCCTAAAGTCAGGAACAAGACAAGAGTGCCCACTCTCACCACTCTATTCAACATAGTTTTGGAAGTTTTAGCCACAGCAATCAGAGAAGAAAAAGAAATAAAAGGAATCCAGATTGGAAAAGAAGAAGTAAAACTCTCACTGTTTGCAGATGACATGATCCTCCACATAGAAAACCCTAAAGACATCACCAGAAAATTACTAGAGCTAATCAATGAATATGGTAAAGTTGCAGGATATAAAATTAATACACAGAAATCCCTTGCATTCCTATATACTAACAATGAGAAAATAGAGAAATTAAGGAAACAATCCCATTCATCACTATGATGAAAAGAATAAAATATTTAGGAATAAATCTACCTAAAGAAACCAAAGACCTATATATAGAAAACTATAAAATACTGATGAAAGAAAACAAAGATGACACAAATAGATGGAGAAATATACCATATTCATGGATTGGAAGAATCAATATAGTGAAAATGAGTATATCACCCAAAGCAATCTATAGATTCAATACAATCCCTATCAAGCTACCAACAGTATTTTTCACAGAACTAGAAAAAAATACTTTCACAATTTGTATGGAACTACAAAAAACCTCAAATAGCCAAAGCAATCTTGAGAAAGAAGAATGGAACTGAAGGAATCAACCTGCCTGACTTCAGGCTATACTGCAAAGCTGCAGTCATCAAGACAGTATGGTACTGGCACAAAGACAGAAATATAGATCAATGGAAGAAAATAAAAAGCCTGGAGATAAATCCATGCACCTATGGACACCTTATCTTTGACAAAGGAAGGAAAAATATAAGTGGAGAAAAGACAATCTCTTTAACAAGTGGTTCTGGGAAAACTGGTCAACCACCTGTAAAAGAATGAAACTGGAACACTTTCTAACACCATCAGTAGAGTTCAGTTCAGTTGCTCAGTCCTGTCCAACTCTTTGCGACCCCAGGACTGTGGCACGCCAGGCCTCCCTGTCCATTGCCAACTCACAGAGTTTACTCAGACTCATGTCCATTGAGCTGGTGATGCCATCCAACCATCTCATCCTCTGTCAGCCCCTTCTCCTCCTGCCTTCAATCTTTCCCAGCATCAGAGTCTTTTCAAATGAGTCAGTTCTTTGCATCAGGTGGCCAAAGTATTGGAGTTTCAACTTCAGCATCAGTCCTTCCAATGAACACTCATGACTGATCTCCTTTAGGATGGACTGGTTGAATCTCCTTGCAGTCCAAGGGACTGTCAAGAGTCTTCTCCAACACCACAGTGCAAAAGCATCAATTCTTTGGCACTCAGCTTTCTTTATAGTCCAACTCTCACATCTATACATGACTACTGGAAAAACCACAGCTTTGACTGGAGGGACCTTTGTTGGCAAAGTAAAGTCTCTGCTTTTTAATATGCTGTCTAGTTTGGTCATAATTTTACTATCTTTTAATTTCATGGCTGCAGTCACCATCTGCAGTGATTTTGGAGCCCCAAAAATTAAAGTGTGATAGTATTACCACTGTTTCCCCATCTCTTTGCCATAAAGTGATGGGACCAGATGCCATGATCTTCGTTTTCTGAATGTTGAGTTTTAAGCCAACCTTTTCACTCTCCTCTTTCACTTTCATCAAGAGGCTCTTTAGTTCTTCTTCATTTTCTGCCATAAGGGTGGTGTCATCTGCATATCTGAGGTTATTGATATTTCTCCCAGCAATCTTGATTCCAGCTTGTGCTTCATCCAGCCCAGTGTTTCTCATGATGTACTCTGCATATAAGTTAAATAAGCAGGGTGACAATATACAGCCTTGATGTACTCCTTTCCCTATTTGGAACCAGTCTGTTGTTCCATGTCCAGTTCTAACTGTTGCTTCCTGACCTGCATACAGGTTTCTCAAGAAGCAGGTCAGGTGGTCTGGTATTCCCATCTCTTTCAGAATTTTCCAGAGTTTGTTGTGATCCACACAGTCAAAGGCTTTGGCATAGTCAATAAAGCAGAAATAGATGTTTTTCTGGAACTCTCTTGCTTTTTTGATAATCCAGCAGATGTTGGCAATTTGATCTCTGGTTCCTCTGCCTTTCCTAAGTCCAGCTTGAACATCTGGAAGTTCATGGCTCACATACTGTTGAAGCCTGGCTTGGAGAATCTTGAGCATTAGTTTACTAGTGTGTGAGATGAGTGCAATTGTGTGGTAGTTTGAGCATTCTTTGGCATTGCCTTTCTTTGGGACTGGAATGAAAACTGACCTTTTCCTGTTCTGTGGCCACTGCTGAGTTTTCCAAATTTGCTGGCACATTGTGTGGAGGACTTTTACAGCATCATCTTTTAAGATGTGAAATAGCTCAGCTGGAATTTCATCATCTCCACTAGATTTGTTCTAACACCATACACAAAAATAAACTCAAAATGGATTAAAGATCTAAATGTAAGACCAGAAATTATAAAACTCCTAGAGTAAAACATAGGCAAAACACTCTCTGACACAAATCACAGCAATATCCTCTATGACCCACCTCCCAGAGTAATGGAAATAAAAGCAACATAAACAAATGGGACCTAATTAAACTTAAAAACTTTTGCACAGTGAAGGAAAGTATAAGCAAGGTGAAAAGACAGCCTTCTGGGTGGGAGAAAATAATAGCAAACAAAGCAACTGACAATGAATTAATCTTAAAAATATACAAACAGCTCATGCAGCTCAATACCAGAAAAATAAAAGACCCAATCAAAAAATAGTCTAAAGAACTAAACAGACATTTCTCCAAAGGAGACATACAGATGGCTAACAAACACATGAAAAGATGCTCAACATTACTCATTATCAGAGAAATGCAAATAAAAACCACAGTGAGGTACCATCTCATACCAGTCAGAATGGTTGCCATCAAAAAGTCTACAAACAATAAATGCTGGAGAGGGTGTGGAGAAAAGGGAATCCTCTTCCACTGTTGGTGGGAATGCAAACTAGTACAGCCACTATGGAGAACAGTGTGGAGAATCCTTAAAAAACTGATAACAGAACTGCCATACGACCCAGCAATCCCACTGCTAGGCATACACACTGAGAAAACTATAATTGAAAGAGACACATGTACTCCAATGTTCATTGCAGTGCTGTTTACAATAACCAGGACATGGAAGCAACCTAGATGTCCATCAGCAGATGAATGGATAAGAAAGTTGTGGTACATATATACAATAGAATATCACTCAGCTATTTAAAAGAATGCATTTGAATCAGTTCTAATGAGGTAGATGAAACTGGAGCCTATTATACAGAGCAAAGTAAGTCAGAAAGAAAAACACCATACAGTATATTAATGCATATATATGGAATTTAGAAAGATGGTAACGACGACCCTGTATGCGAGAAAACAAAAGAGACACAGATATAAAGAATAGACTTTTGGACTCTGTGGGAGAAGGCAAGGGTAGGATGATTTGAGAGGATAGCATTGAAACATGTATATTACCATATCCAAAATAGATGACCAGTTCAAGTTCAATGCATGAAACAGGGCACTCAAAGCCAGGGCACTGGGACAACCCAAAGGAATGGGATGGGAGGGAGGCGGGAGGCAGGTTCAGGATGGGGGGCACATGTATACCTGTGGCTGATTTGTGTCAGCGTATGGCAAAAACCACCACACACCACAATATTATAAAGTAATTAGCCTCCAATTAAAAAAAAAAAAAGATTCTTTGCTTCCACTACAGGGGGCACAGATTCAATCCCTGGTTGGGGAACTAAAATCTCGCATGCTACATGGCCAAAAAAAAAAAAATAGTAATAAAATAAAGAGGTAATGAAGGTAAAATCAGGTCATATGGGTGGTCTCTAATCCAGTATGAGGACACAGAGAGATGTCCTCATGAGGACATAGAAGGGATGCACAGAGGAGGGAAGACCGCTTGAAAACAACAAGACAAGAAGAGGGACTTCAGAAGGACTTCAGAAACCAACCCTGTCAACATCTTGATCTCAGCCTTCTAGTCTCCAGAATTGTGAGAAAAATTGGTTTCCATTGCTTCGGCCACCAGACTGTGATATTTTATGATGACAGCCCTAGCTCAGTGAATAAAATTTGTTAAAAAGCTTCTACAGAAAACACTGGAATCCAGAACTTCCATCCAAGCCTATGACAAGACAATATTATTTATAGATGACTCTATAACAGTCTTTAGATGTTAACCATTAAAGTGTTTGTTTAAGAAATTACCCTTTCATGCTCAATATGAACATGAGTTTTAGAATCAGACAGAGGTGGATTTAAATCCTGACTCAGTCACTTGGAAGTTGTGTAATCTTGACCTCTAAAGACTCAGTTTCCTTGTCTGTAATTTGGACCTAATAATAGCTCCCTCCTAGACATAACTCAATAATTGGCAAGTATATCATAGGCATTCGGTATCTAGTGACTTAAAAATGATAATTAACCAAATTATTCATGCTGGCCTTTTCTGGAAGATGGAATTACAGCAAAATTTTACTGGAATGCTTGAATCAGTTCAATAAACATAGTACTATGGTGACTTCTTAAGTCTGGATGAAATGACAGATTATTTTTTGGCAGAAATGTATTGATCAAGGGGAATAAAAGAATAAAAATGTCACAAATGCAACAGAAAAATAAAATCCAAGAATAGCTGAATTGTCTCAAACTGATTAATAATTAGAATGTATGAAGGTAGGAATTGCTGATTTTTGTCTGGTGTTCCCAGAGCCTAATATGACACCTGGCACTTACTATAAGCACAAAAACTTATGGTTGAATAAAAGAATGAGTGACCTTCTACAAGGACAGTTGTACAAATTATATAAAGATAATTCAACCCAAGAACATTTACTCTGAACTGGTGGCTCTGTAGCATTTTGGTGTCATGGACTCAAAACTTTAATCTGGGAATTCCTCTTTGGGGAAACAACCTAAGAATATAAGCCCAAAGGGGAAACAAGTGTTATTTTTTTTAATGTCTACAATTGTAGTAGTATGCAAATTCCTGCTTCCCCTAAACCATTCTGAAGGTCTTCATAGCCCCTCTCACCTGAGTGGCCCAGTGCCTCTTACTTCCGAGGCTTTGGGATCAGTTTCCCTCATTAAAACCTATTTGTCTTTTGCCTGCTTATCTTTGGGGCTCTACTCAACCAAGGAATCTGATCAATTGATTTATACTGAGGTGCTAGTGAATGATAATGGCTGAGTGTGAGTCCCCGCCTGGATAACAATTGCTTTCAGCAGTACCTTACTCTGAAGAATAAGTAATACATTTCAGGCATGTGTCCTGGCCATTGGAGGAAGATATTTTAAGCAGGGGGATTTCCTCAAACCCCTCAAATTACACCATGTAGACAGCTGCCTATCCCACATGATCTGGCCAACTCCTTGGCATCCAGTTATCAGCACTCAGGGGACACTAGAGGAAACAAGTCCATTCCTCTTCTTAACCGAGCTTGGAAACAGTGGCTGGACTATTTATGTCACTTAAAGGCAAAGGGCATTTAGTCTGGAACCTATCCAGAAGACGTACATTTCCTGGACTTAGGTGTAGACTCTCCTCTGCCTAATCTCTGGGGATGGCTGAGTGGTACCTAGATTAACCAAAATCGTAAGCTCAGGTGTGGAAACACTGACAAGGGACTGGTAACGTATCATTAAGCTTCATAGGTGAAAAAGTTCCTAGACATTGATAAGAATTTACATGAGCACACCCGTGAGAAAATGTTGAACCTGATAATAAAAAGAGCTACCTTTTATCAGGTGTTAACTACATTAACTGTGCTAAAGTAGTTACATATTTTGAAAGATTTAACCCTCTGATATTGAGGAAAATTGGGTTGCTATCCCCATTCCAGATAAATACACTGAAGCAAAGATAGGTTAGGTAAATCTCAGAGTAAATCTGGGATTTTAAGCCAAGTCTTTGAACTCCCAAGTTCTTGGTTGCAGTAGAACCTTAAATGTTGTGGTTCAGTCCCTCAGTTGTGTCCAACTCTGTGACCCCATGGACTATAGTACGCCAGGATTCCCTGTCCTTGACCATCTCCCAGAGTTTGTTCCAGCTCATGTCCATTGAGTCGGTGATGCCATCCAACCCTCTCATCCTCTGTCATCCCCTTTTCCTCCTGCCCTCAATCTTTCCCAGCTTCAGGGTCTTTTCAAATGAATAGCCTCTTCACATCAGGTGACCAGAGTTTTGGACCTTCAGCCTCAGCAACCATCCTTCCAATGAGTATTCAGGGTTGATTTTCTTTAGTATTGACTGGTTTGATCTCCTTGCTGTCCAAGGGGCCTCTCAAGAGTCTTCTCCAACACCACAGTTCAAAAGCATCAGTTCTTTGGTGCTCAGCCTTCTTTATGGTCCAGCTCTCATGTTACTACATGACTACTGGAAAAACCATAGCTTTGACTATATGGACCTTTGTCAGCAAAGTGATGTCTCTGCTTCTTAATATGCTGTCAAGATTGGTCATAGCTTTTCTTCCAAGGAGCAAGTGTCTTTTAATTTCCTGGCTGCCGTCACCATCCACAGTGATTTTGGAGCCCAAGAAAATAAAGAAGCTTAAAAGCCTTCCTTATTTCAGAATCAAGAATCTTAAAGCTGAGATCCTAGATACATCATTCTCGATTTCTAGACCCTGATTACTGCTACTAAAAAGGAGTTTGCTGCCTCAAGAGCCAGCTGGTTCCATACAACTATACTTATTTGGAAGCTTTTAAATGTTAAATTAAAATCTGTTTCTTTGTAACTTTAATTTGCCTTCTTTTGATCTTAATCTGCACTCTTGGAGAACTCAAAACAAAGCTACTTCTCTGCAAGAAGCCCTTCTGATATGGAAACTGCACTACTTCCCCTCCCCTGTCCCTGGGGTAGTCTCAGTCCCAGGAGATCTCACTTCATACTGCTCATCTGCTCAACTGTTAGACTCATCAGTAACACAGGAAAGCTCCAAAGTGCCACCTATGTCTTTCAGAGACTTGGGGTCTAAATTTGGATAATAGGTTTGATCTCAGTCATTTACTCAGGTGCCTAGGAAAGATCACCTTGGTAAGCCAAATGACAACCCCCCACCGCCCCCAGATAAAAGTATGGAATTAATCTAATATAGCAAATAATCGCTAGCCTTCATTTTCTATGTGCCAAGACCAGTGCTAAGTGCCTTATAGACACTTGCCCTGGGACCCCACCATGAGGCAAGTACTGACATTATCCCAGTTTTAGAGATGAGGAAACTAAGGCTCCGCTATTCTGAGGTCTTCTGCTTATAACTGCATGTCTTTCTGTCCACATTAGCGAGAGGTGAATCAGGGCAGGATAGAACTTGTCCCCAGAACGAGACTTGTATTTTCCCATCTCTCTTTGCTTATGCATTACTGGCCTCTTTCTTCACAAACATTTGATGAGCACCTCACACGGTTCAACACTTGCCCAACAGTGACTGCAGTAAAGACAACGTATGCAAAGAAAGCGATGACACCTTCTAAATCTGAACTTCAGGGTCAAGGAAGGCTTTCGAGAGGAGGTAGCAACTGATGAGGGTCTTAAAACATAAACAGGAAGAAAAGAGTCAACCAGTCAAAGGACAGGATGGGGAAATTCAAATTTCAGCAAGAAGGAAGAGCATATGTCAACACTCAGAGGCACACATTTGATGGACAGGAAAAATACATCATACGGTAGTAAGCAGGGTCCAAAAATTTTGTAAGCATAAAACTGAGGGAAAGTTTGCACCTCTGTGAGGTTAAAGAAAAATCGTTGCTTTTCAGTTCAATCTGTCCTGCCACAAAAAGCACACAAAGTAAGGACAGTGAAGCATTATGTACGCAACTGACTGCTCACTAAAGTCAAGTCCAGCAGATCATAAGGCAGTCACTTTCCAGCTGCCCCCCCGCAATACTCCCTTCCAGAGAGATCTGTAGTCTGCCCCTGTTTGAGAAAAGGGAAGAGTGCTCTGTAGAGGATTACAGTCAATTACAATTACATTTGAAATTCACATGATCACAGACAGACTCTTACCTTGTTGCTGAGTATGGCCCCTGTGGTGAAAAAGAAACGGAAGGAAATCCAACTGGACAAGTAAACACAAGTGATTATAAAGAGCTGTGTAGGGCTTCCGTGGTGGCTCACTGGTAAAGAACCTGCCTGCCAATGCAGCAGATGCGGGTTCGATCCCTGAACCGGGAAGATCCCACAGGCGGGAGAGTAACAACCAGTGCTCCACAGCTGCTGAGCCTGTGCGCTAGAGCCCTAGAGCCGCAACTACTGAAGCCCGTGCATCCTAGAGGACAGTGAAGACTCAGTGCAACCAAAAATAAAATAAAAAATAAATAAAATTGTGTATATATATATATAAAATAAAGTTTTATATGTTATATATATATTTAAAGAGCTGTGTATGCCATTCGGTTGAATATCGATTTTATCAGAAGGATGATAGGAAGCCATGAAAGGATTTTGAACAGATCCAATGAAAGTGCCACTTTCTGTAAAAGCATGGCCTGGCCACCACATTTGATGGGGAGTTCCTTTAACTTCGGAGAAGGCAATGGCATCTCACTCCAGTACTCTTGCCTGGAAAATCCCATGGACAGAGGAGCCTGGTAGGCTGCAACCCATGGGGTTGCAAAGAGTCGGACACGACTGAGAGACTTCCTTTTCACTTTTCTCATCTCTCTTAGATCCAAGGCCCTGTCTTATATTTATGTGTTTGTGTCTGCGTACTACTCATGGATACAGTGTGTGCTGCAAATATGTTTGTCGTCTGAAGAAAAGAAACAAAGGGAAAGGTGTCATTTGGGTTTCTCTTATTTCAGTTTTACCTGTCAAAATTGAGTTCACAATGTGGAAGAACTAATGAAGTTGGGTAGAGACAACACAGCCTTTTTAATGTGTTCATAAATATGAATGTGAATTATACAAGCATATTTATTCAAACAAAACCTTTACTTCCTTTTTATTTTGGCTGAGCCACACCCGGCTTGTGGAATCTTAGTTCCTGACCAAGGATTGAACCCTTGGCATTGAAAGCAAGGAGTCCTATTTACTACACTGCCAGGGAATTCCCAGAAATGTTTACTTTTTAATTTGGTTAATTCTACTGAACTCAAAAGTACTTGAGACTGTGAGGGATGCAAAACAAGTGTATGCACTCTTAACTGTAATGTTAACCATGGATGGAATTGACTTATCCAGTACATATGTTTTGTAAAATAAGTGACTGTGCTAAGATTCATTTCTAGGGTAATCCCACCTTCAGAATTCCAGTCATAGCTCTTAAACCTCTAAATCGCCATACCTCACCCCAAGGGAGGATGCTTAAATTCTACAGAAATCAAACCTAATTGTAGAAAGTCCCCACCCTCCAGGCCAGTGGTTCTCCAAGTGTGGTCCTTGAACCAACAACAGCAGCATCTGGGCACTTGTTCAAAATGCAGAAACGCACATCACCAGGCCTCACCCCAGCAAGCCTACACAGTGAGAAATTCTGGGGTTGAGACCTAGCAATTTGGGTTTTAACAAGCCGTCCTGGCAATTCGGATGCAGGAAGCTTGGGTTTCAGGAACCTGGGTTCCGGTCACTCTGGCTGGCTGCCCTTTGCCCAGGGAGAGTGGAGATGAGGAGTGCGGGAACCTATTCCCAGTTCTTCAGGGAACTTTATTATCTATTGGTTTCCTTTGCCATTACCCTAATACAGAGGAACGTAAGGCCCATTAGACAACATGAACCAGACCTGTTCCACAGAACTGTGAAGTCAGTTTTCCTTGGCTTTGCCTGTGGTCATTAAAAAAAAAAAAAAAAAATTGCTTCACGAGCCACTCTTGTCTCTGAACTTTTCCCTTTTCTAGTAAAAGTACAAATTCCAGCTGGAGTGCTTGACCAACAACATCTTTCTACAGAAGTTGCTGCCTTCAATACTTTGCTGAGTTCCAGAGATAAGATAAATAATTTACCAAATGTAGGTTTCTGATTACTCACTCTATTAGCATTTAGAGCAGAGAGCTCTGGCCTCTAGGGAGTTTCATTCGTTCAGATGCAGCCCATCTGCTTTTGTTTTCTTGTGGGGAGTTTTTTTGGGGGGTGGGGTTGCCTGGAAAAGCTAGGGAGCTCCCAGCATCCCACACATACTTTAAGGATGAACTGCTTAAATCTTATGGGTTTTACTGGAAATTCTGGGGAATGCTATTTTCTTATTATTTAAAAAAATACACAGCTGCTAAGACTCTTTTCCCCTCCTCCTTCTCCCCTCTATATATTTTTCTAAATGCTGAGTAAAAACTAAACTCCACAATTCATTTTCAAATATTATACAAAATACAATAGCTTCATGAAAGGGTATTTTCAATACTGTGCAATTTATTTAACCTAAACCTATACCACACACTGCAAGAGTAATTTCAGGGAATTTTATAGAAGGGATTAAGCAGAGTTTCTCCTAAATCAAACAAAACTGGAGAATAAAAAGGAACAGCCTGTTACATCAAAGCATCATTCTTCACTTATACAATTCCTGAAGTATAGTATCAGTAGAGATAGATACAATATGGGAAGGTTGCATCTGTAGTTATTTCATGGGCTCTTTACTTTATGGTAAAGACATGTCATTATTATTTTATACAGGTCTTAAGAGTAAACTGAATAACAGAAGAAATCACAGCAAAAATAGCAGTCTGTGGATGGTCCATTACAGGTATAGAGGAAAAGCTTGACAGAAACCCAAAAGTGATGTGTTGGATATGCTAAAAAACAAAACAAAACAAAATCCTTTATGAATCCTTTTGAGATAACTTGATCAACAAGTTATTTTATCCCTTTTGAAAAGAAATACTGAACCATGTGTCTGGATGGTATTGTGGGTCTTATTTTGGTAATCTCTGTGAGATAGAAATTGCATTTCATTTCCCAGGCAAGATTTTTGTATTTTCATGGATTTTCTTACTGCAGAATTAAGACTGCACATCTTAATTCCTATGGTGAGCACCCTGTGAATAAGTTAAACAATAACGTAACGACATCTGCCTACAAACCTGTTCGCCTGCCGGTGACTTAGTACTAAGGTGATCGGCTCCCAGTACCAAGTTACATCGAAAGTCCCTTGCATGAAATGAAACTTGTTGGTTGGTTTGGGGATGGCACCTCGCTGAAACAAGTTAGCTGGGATACAAAAACAATGTCTTAGAACAGGGGACACCTCTAAAAGGTGAGGTGAGGTGAGTTAAGGACACAGAAGGAATTCCTTGGGCTTCACAGCTCTGGGTTTGAAGCAATTAAAGAGTGAAAGGTGTAAAAATCCAACTTGCTACCTATTTTGTGTTTCTCTGGGAGATTAACCTACTTTCTTGGCTCATTTTCTTCTTCTTCCTACATCAGTTGGTATAAAAGCTGTGGTAGCTGGCAGCCTCAGACGACTCCGTCTGCATCTCTTAGCATAGTTATGGGTCTCTCCAGGACGCAGAGAGTAATTTACCTCTATTTCCTTTGCTTTTCCCCCACAGCAGGTAGAAAGGCTGTCTTGTGACAGCCTGATATATTCTCCCCTTGTCCTAAGAACTTGCAAAGTCAAGGGCGGTGAGTTAACAGTCGGAGCGTATTGCTCCTTCTCACTTTTTCCTGTCTTCTGACAGATTCAAGAGGCTGTAGAGGTAAATCTGAGAAAAGCGGCATGTAAGTACACACACACACACACACACACACACACACACAATGCAAGAACTCACACCGAGCCACTCACTCTCCTCTCCACTTGCCGTATGCTGCATTTTAGAAGGTTTCATGTTGCTCCTGCAACATTTTTTTGGTTGGTTGGATGGCTGAATGAAACACAACCTTCTCCGCAGACATCAAAGCCTGTCTCCAGCATAGCAAACTCCCCATCCAGCCTTTCGTCTCTCCGGCTACATTCCAGTTTAACCCAGGCTGCCTTGCGTGATAATCAGGCCTAATTACCGCTTCATCCCCTGATTGTTGTGCTGAGTTTGGGGAGCTGCAGAGTTCTCGCCTCAGTCAGGTCCTGCCATCCTTCTGTCTCCCTCCTGGTCTTCAGCTCACCCCTTTGAGTTCTCAGCTCTAGCCTTTATAATTAGCAAATAGGTGAAAACAAGGACTCTGCCTTTGGATATGGGCGCTCCATCCACTTAGTAAAACGAATTCCTTTCAAAACTGTGGGAAGACCTCCCCGTGTCCAGGATCTTCTGAATACCACAGGAGCTTTAAGAGATTTATTACTAGGTTAAAGAGTAAAATAAAGGCCGTGAGACAATCTCCTCATTCCCCAGAGGTATTTCCCTACTTTTTCTCTTAACACACACACACACACACAATCTTTTTTAAAGTGTTGAGATCAGAAGGAAAGCGAGGTGAACCAGGACTTGTGGAAACTTTTTCCTGATTCTTTCACTCGGTAGGATGCATTTGGATGCCGTCATTTCTCTAACTGAAAAAGGAATCACGGGAGAAGAATTGAAAAAATGAGAGATCAGATAATCTCCAGTTTAAACCATCCAGCTTATGTTTTACTTTAAAATCTTTTTCATGTATTACTGTAAGCATTTACTGAGTGCCCGCATGTACCAGGGCCGGTGTTAGATACTGGAGATTCAAAGACAATATGACATAAGTCTTGCCCTTAAGAAGAATAAACGGAGCCTTAAAAGACTGGAAGCAGCTAAGCGAAGGGAACAGAGAAGGGGGGGGCAATTAGATGCCAAAGTTTTTCAAACATAAACTGAATGAAACAAAGTCAACCTGGAGTTGATCTTCGTTGAGCTGGTACTGAAACTTGCTGGGCATTATTACTATTCAGTCTATTGTTTATGTGTTTAGAAGTTTCCATAATGAAAATTTTAAATATTTAAATATCCGGGGACTATTAACTGTAGAACTACTGGGAGGAAGCTGGCTGAAATACAGAACTTCTGGCTCCACTGCAGTCCTACTCAGAGCATTTCTTGATTTCACAGGGTTCAGGAATCTGCATTTTTAAAAAGCTCCTCAAGCAAATCTCCTGAGTTCAAACATACTCCAAGGGATAGTGAAGGACAGGGAGGCCTGGCGTGCTGCATCCATGGGGTCTCAAAGATTCAGACACAATTGAGCCACTGAACAACTGAAACTTGAGTTTCTTGGCAGAGGAGGCAGTAAGTGCCTGGAGGGGAGACGTAAACAAGAAGGGAAATCATTTC
Source organism: Aepyceros melampus (assembly GCA_006408695.1). Lineage (NCBI taxonomy): Eukaryota > Metazoa > Chordata > Mammalia > Artiodactyla > Bovidae > Aepyceros > Aepyceros melampus. The sequence continues at coordinate 43,242 of SJXQ01012148.1, forward strand.
TCAGAGAAGAAAATCTTCCTTGCGAACCACTTGATGGGATCAGACAATTTCAGAACTAGAAAGAGGACCTTAGAGATCCTGAGTCTAGGCCAGAGCATCTCAACTTGTAATCTGCATAGAGATCACCTGGGGATTCTGTTCAAACGCAGCGGGTTTCAAGGATGGGGCCTGAAATCCTACATTGCTAACTAGCTCCAGGTGAGGACCACACTTTGATCAGCAAGTGGAAGTGTTTGTTGCTCAGTCATGTCCGACTGTTTGTGACCCCATGGACTGCAGCCCACCAGGCTCCTCTGTCTATAGGATTCTCCAGGCAAGAATACTGGAGTGGGTGGTTATTCCCTTCTCCAGGGCATCTTCCCAACCCAGGAATTAAACCTGGGTCTCCTGCATGGCAGACAGATTCTTTACTATCTGAGCCACTAGGGAAGCCCTTGATCAGCAAGGATTAGTATTTTATAGACAAGGAAACTGTCGGTGCATCTTTTTGTGTTGCTGTTGTCTTGGAAGGGTGAGCCCATGTAGGAGCCTGCTACCAGTTGGATACGGGGAGCAGGCTGCTCTTACATGCAGACTACCAAGGTGAGCCAGTCCTGGAGCTGAACATGGTGCAGATTTCTCCTCAGCACCATAGGGATGGTCTGAGGAGCTACCATGTGGCTGTTCTGCCACAGTCGGTTGTTTCTTATCATCCTCACTGTACCTACCAGGTCTTCTTGGGATTCCAGGAGACTTCCTGGGCAAGCAGAGATCTATTGAATACACGACTCAATGTACTCACAATGGACCCAGCCATTAGCATAGTTTTGGTCCAGTGCTAGAGCACTGAGCAAGTTAGCTAACTCCTGCGAACTGCAAAGACTGCATGGATTAATAAACTGTTAAATATACTCCCTGATTTCAGGACTGGTGAGCACTCCTTGATACAGGAAATCATGTTTCACACATTGATTAGTAAATTTAGGGAACTGATTATCCCAGAGCTGGTACAGATTCAAAAGAGCTTTCATACCCTCCCTAAAGGATGGATAAAAAGGGGATGCTTGCGAGGAATTTCCTCACCTTTGAGGTGGAAGTCAAAGAATCTGCCCCTCCCTCTTTTCCCTATCAGTGATAGAACTTTGGAGGAGTCAACTCAATAACTGACCCAGGGGACATGATTTGTAATTGCTAATTTCCAGGTAGTGAGGAGCTACAATAGGATATTTCAACTCAAGAAATTTATTAGCAAAAATATTACCAGAACCACCTCCCTCCACAGACATACCCACCTACCATTCACATTCACCCATTCTTTGCCTATCACCTCAAATAAAGCTCTTTTTTTTTTAATCACACTGCTTGGCATGCACGATCCTAGTTCCCCTGACCAGGACTCGAGATCAAATCGGAGTCCCAGTCCTTTGCAGGGGAAGCAGAGTCCTCAAGTCCTAACCAGCGGACTGCCAGGGAATTCCCCAAATAAAGCATCTTTTCTTCTGGCCTCCGAATGGTTTCTGTCAGAAAGGAATGTCTCTGGGTTAGAACGCTCTGGGATCTTTCCCAAAGACACACACTTGTCTCCTTGAAACATCACATGTTACATATTTATCTTTCCCCCCTGATCCAATGACACATTTTGCCTGAGCCTCTTATCTAGAAATGCCTAAGAGGGCACAGAACAGTGGTAGACAGAATCCCCTAGCCTTCACAGCACCCCCTGAGTGAAGTCTGAGAGCTTTCCTTAGGGGCAGAGGCCAGGGAAAAGTTAATTTGGGGTTCTGGGCCTGTGGACTTGGGTTTTTGCGCCCGTGAGGAGTTGAGGGCGTGGACTGAGTAAACTCTTTGGAGGCCGGGAGTGGGGAGAGGGGTAGGGCCTCCCTGGAGCCTCCTGGCCATTAGTAATCTGCTTTGTGAATGGAGTTAAAGGGGGAGGGGTGCACATACTTGGGATTCCTTTATCTGGGTGGGCTCCTTCTCCACAGACTTTCAGGATGTGGGAAATGGAAGATGAAAGAAGCTGAGTTTTCAGCCTATCAGGTTACGGCGTGTAAAATGGAGAGGGAAAGCGGGGGAGGGGGAGGAGGGGGACCAGAGAAGGCCGCTCAGGAGAGGGACCAGGGAAACCCAGTTTGGGAACTGGCCGGGGAGAGTGAGAAAGAAAGAGTGCTGGGCGTGCAGATCACATTTCACATCACATCAGAGCTGTGGAATTTCCTCTCTTCTAGGGGGAGGCCTGTGAAGAGAGAAGTTGGTTTAAGGTTAGTCGGTGATGAATAATAGCCGAGAGGCGAGGGATTGAGGGTGTTACTAAGTGACTGGTGTTTACAAGCAGAGATTTTTGTGGTGGGGAAAGGGAGGTGGGAGCTGGGGCCATCTTCAGTCTGAGCTGTTAACCAGATTGTGTGACCCCAGAATGGAGTCCATGTATGGATTTTATTTGTGTCTGACCCCTGTGGTATGCAGAGCCTTGAGCTGTGGGCTGAGAAGGGGAGCGAAAGGAATGGGATGGTAATTAGAAAAAGCAGGTGAGGGAATGTGGGGACCTGCGGGCACCTTCTGAGTTCTCCTCTGTCGGGGAGTCCCTGGGGCGGTCCCAGCAGAACTGTTTCTGTTTGTATCAAGCCACGTGCTCCACACCACTCAGCTGTCTTGGCCCTACTCTCCGAGACCCTACCTCCCAAGAGAGGAGTCTATTTTTAAAAATTCCACCCAGCTCTGTCCTTTCTTGTCTGTTATGAGAGAGCACCCACCTCAGAACCTCCACCCTGAGTATGAAAGTTATGCAAGTGAGGGTAAGTGGTTCCTAAGGCCAGAGACACCTTTCATTTTTTTAGGGAAGAGCAAAAATAGTAGATGACCATCGGGTCAAGTCTAGACCGAAAACAAAATCCTGCTGTGGTAGAGACAGGCATAAAGGGTAGGGGGTGGGAACACGGAAAGAAAGTGCGTTTAGAGAAAGGAATGCTTCTTAAACCCCGATACCATCAACAGGCCATGTATTGTTCTAATAAGATGATGGTAGAAAGTTATTAGATGGCATATAAATCACCACATACATAGATGACAAAAATATTGCTGGTTTTCGAAAAATTAGAATGCAATAAAATATGCTTGTCACAAACCATACCAAGCTTCATTTGATCTTTTTCTTCTTGTTTCAGAGAGCTGTTTGGGATTTTTCAGTCTATCAGGGTCATCATTTTCAAATATCTATTAGTGCCAATACTGTAGTCGCCTGAGAGGCTCAGTTAATAAAGATTTCTGGTTGATAGATAGCTGGAGTGGACTTTTGCACTCTTCTTTGAATGCGGCTTTGGGTTGGGAGAGGGAGAAGGGAGAGGCCACTGACTCCAGTATTCTGGCCTGGAGAATTCCACTGACTGTATACAGTCCATGGGGTCGCAAAGAGTCGGACACGACTGGGCAACTTTCACTTCACTTCAACTATAACTACACTGAATGCACTTTAAAAATATCATTTTACGAACCATACACTCACATTTTCCCTCTCCTTTCCAAACACTTTGCCCTCAGCTATTTAATAAAAAAAAGAAATATAATACTATTTCCTTTTCTTTTCATTATCTGCTCTCAGCAACCTCTCCAACATGAGCTGCAGCCGTGACTGAGCTTCCCTAATCCATGCCGTTCCTTTCTGATGTCCACAATCATTTTCTAACTTTTTTTTCTTTTTGCAAGGTGTATTAAATTGGGGATGGGTGCTATTACTTGAACTGGTCCTTCTGGATTTCTTAGTGGTTTCCTAAGAACAGGTAAGGGTAGTCACTCAAGAGATATTTCCTTTGTGCCCAAGTGCAATAAGCCAGCAGCGTGTTTTTCTATTGTTAGTTGAAATGAGAATTAATTTTCGAAAGTCCTAGTCAGCTTAGTCCATCGTAACCTGCTGTTGACCTTAGTGGTGGAGGATCTAAGGGCTTGAATGTTAAAATTAGAACTGACTTTGAGTACTGGCCTTATTTACCATCTGGGCACCTTATTTTTATTTAACAAACACTTATACAGCATTTACTATGTGCCAAGCACTCTTGTAAGCTTTTTATAAACATTTGCTCGGCTAATCCTCATAGTAGTGTTATTATTATATAACGCTATTATAAAGTGTTATTATTATCCTTACTTTACAGATGAGGAATCCGACACACGGAGATGTTGTGAAGCAGTCTGCCACTTAACAAGCAGGAGCTGATGCTTGCCTCCGGAGCACGTCCCCTATTAGGTGGGAACTCTTTTTCTACAACCATCAGCTTGCAACCTAGGACAAGTCCTTCGGCAGTGCTGGGGGCATGTGAAGGGTGTGAGACCGGGCTTTGCACGCACACAAAGTCAAAGAGCAAAGCCAGAAGGAAGGGAGAGTTCAAGGGCTGCTCCACCCCTCGCATCCCTGGGTAGCGCAACACAGCAGGTCTCCAGCACCTTCTTACAACTCCCTTCACAGTTCTAGTGCCCTACCATTTCCGTTTCCTTGAACTGCATCTAGACATGACTCTGGTCCCCACCAGCTTCTGACCTCATTACTCATTCTGTTTACAGCGTGGCCTCACCCTTCAGGCTGCTCTGATTTCCCAGATAGGAATTTGGCTGCCCTCATTGACTATGATTCAGATTTTCGCCCCAGCCACATTACACCAGCCCTCCTGTGTACACAGCCCCTCTGGTTAGACTGGTACCCTGACATCACCCTCCTCCTCCGCCCTCCCTGAAACCCCTGTCATGGGTAAGGCAGGGCTCTGGGACTCTCTCCACTCCAGAGAGCGGAGGCAGGGTTAGGAAGCCCTGGAATGAAATGTGGGGGGAAATCACTGAAGGGTTTGGAGCTGAGGAGGCTTAAGGTGAGGAGGAGGGCTTCTGAGGAAGGTGAGGAGGCCGTGCAGAACACAAGGGAAGGCTGGAGGCAGGGGCGTCCGTGAACAGATAGGGTGACAGACGAGGAAGGCCTGAGGTGATGTGCCCGGCGGATACAGGAGACACATGACCTCACAGCACTTGGTCATTGCCTGGATGTGAAGGGCAGGAGGCTCAGGCACTGTGATTTTCCCAGGTTTCTCATCAGAAGCTTCTGGAAAGCTGATGCCTCAACCCATAGTAATGAGGTAGTCATGAAGCAGAAGACCTAGAATAGTGCCTGGTGGTTTTTCTTTTTTGTGTGTGGGGAAGGGGGTGGGTTGTGCTGCATGGCACGCAGGATCTCATTTTCTGGACCGGGGATTGAACCTGTGCCCCTTGCGGTGGAAGGATACCGACTCCTAACCACTGGTCTGCCAGGGAACTGCCAGTGCCTGGTAATGGATTATAGATTCAAGAAGTGTTTACAAGGACTTCCCTGGAGGGCCAGAGGTTAAGAATCTGCCAGTGCAGGGGACACGAGTTCCATCTCTAATCCAGAAAGATCTCGCATACTGCCGAGCAACTAAGCCTATGAGCCACAACTGCTGAAGCTCGTGGCAGTGCCCTAGAGCCCAGGGTCTGCAACAAGAGAGCATTCCCTGCTCGCTGCAACTAGAGAAAGTTCGCAGGCAGCAAAGAACCCCCAGCAAGCGCAGCCAAAAAATAAATAAATATATAAACAAATATATAAATAAATATATATATTTTTAAAAAAGAAAGGATTAAAGCATTGCTATAAAATGAAGTGGAAAAAAATGTTGACAGAATATATTTATGTTAGATCTCCAGATACTATCATTTAAATATTAATGTCCCATGGAGAGAGAAACCAAGAGCACTGAACACATCTGTCTTAAGGGAAAGAGGGAAAACTGGTGGGAAGAGGCTGAGGAGGGCTAAGCAGGGAAGGAGGTGTTTCCTGTTTGAGTGCACCTGTTTGGGACACTGAGAGAGGAGCCCAGAAGCAAAGCCCATGTTTACCTTTATTGCAGTTCATCTAGAACGTCCCTGTGTCAGGAGAGGTGAGGATGGGGGGTATCAAGGCAGAGGGAGAGGCAGGGTCGGTCGACAGCCGACTGATCTAGGGGACAGCCTTCAGTCAATCACTGATGCAGGAGTCTGGGGGGGCGCTGAGGGTGCCCAGAGGGAGACCCACAAAGAGCACCGGGTGGGACTGGAGGGGACAGTGAGCCTCGCTGAGCAGGCCATGGCAGTGGTTGCCATTGTCTTTCTAGGTCTGTCCCTTACAGTTGAAGTAGACAGCTAGCCTGTGGTCCCTCCCAGCTCTAGAGAAATCCACTGCTATCTGATTACTCAGTTATTTCAGCCTCCTCCTCCTGCGTCACTTCATTTTCCATCGGCTGTCTCCTTGCCGTCACCCAGTTAATCCTTCTCTCTTACCCATGGTAACTTTTCCTTTTCATCTCTCTCTTCTCCCTAGAAACTTTGGCTGGAATTTAAAATGGTCCTCCAAAGAGGGGAAAACTCATTTTTTAAAAAATGTTTTGTCCATGTTTGATCACATACATGTTTTTCATATGTCTCATCTTTTAACTCTGAAGTATGAATTGTTGGGAACCCAAGGACTGTGTCAGGCCCCGAGAAGGTGTTGTATTAATGAATACGCTGAGCCTTCCCTATAGATCACAGTTTGATTGATGGAGACAATAGTCCCAGCAGTCACCATTTATTTGTCCCGTGTGCTAGGTGCTGTGTTAATTGCTTTCTATTCGTTCTCACTGAATCCTCACAGCGACCCTGTCAATCACACATCAGCCTATCCCCATTGGACAAATGAGGAAATTCTGTGTCCAGTTAAAGCTGTGAGTGTTGGTTCCAAGCTGACATTTTTGAGCATTCACTACACTCCAGGGTCTGTACCCATGCTTCATATTGAATCCTCAAATACCATAAGGTAATTATTCTTACGATCCTCATCTTCTAGGTCAGGAAGCTGGCTCCAGGAGGTTAAATAACTTGCAAATATCACACTCCCAGGAAGCAGTGGAGCCAAGGTTGTCACTGTGGGACTCCTAGGCTCTGCTCTGTGACCACTGAATTTAGTTGCTGAAATACCAAAAGAACCTCTGTGCAATTTGGTTTCACCCCTGCAGTGATCCCCAGGAAAGATCCTCGGGACAGCATTGTATTGAGGTTATGAGGTAAACTGTCTGTCTACAGAAAAGCCTGGTGGCTGGAGAGGGCTGGGAGGACGAAGTGGTTAATGTCTGAGAAAGGAAGTGCAGAAGCAGCGAGTGGAGTCAGCACTGCCTCTGTGCGTGTCCTGGAAATGCAAACAGCCCTCGGCTTGGCTTCCCCGGGGCTGGCCCCGGGTGGCTGGCGGGAAGCCTGCTGGAAGGGAAGCCCCGGCCGAGGGAGCAGCCGAGGGACCCTGGAGCCGTGGCTTCCCTCTCTCTGACCTTTAGCTTGCGCTGATGAATTGGCAGCAACTGTGTGACATCAGGGAGACATTTTCTTCTCCGTGAGCTCAGAGCTTCCATTTAAAAATTCCTCGGTCACAAGACGGAGGTTGCAGAAGCCTGGGCACACTTGTAGGGGCGGCAGGTGATTGTGCACTTGCTCCAAATCTTCCACAAGTCTGCGTAATCCCAGGGATTCCGGGCAGCCTTGGGGACGGCCATGTAAGGTGCGATCGCTGGCCTGATTTATCCTGTCGCGCTGCCAGCTCCTAGGGGCCCTGCAGGGACTGGCCACACCAGGCAGGCGCCTGGGAGCTACGGGCCTCCTCTGGCAGTTTCTTCCGTGTGCCCGATCTCTTGTCCTTACCCCTGCCGAAAACAAGCACTGGGTTAAAATTAAGTGAGTTCAAGTGTTCTCCAAGCATGTTTTTTGCTTGACTCGTGTGTGTGAGTGGGGTATGTATGTGTGAGTGTATTTGGTGGGAGAGGGGTGGGGGTAGTGAGTAATCTGACCTCTAAAATTTCAGAGTGATAGAGGGGAATCACTATTTTAATACAACGAAGATCGGAGTTGAAGGGAACTTAGAAATCTAAATACTGCAAGCCACCATTTTACAGAAGAGGAAACTAAGTTCAGAGAGGGAAAGTGACTTGCCCGCAGCTTCACATCTCGTTAGTGGCAGGGGCAGGACTAAGAACTGTGTCCTTGGGCAAATTAATCTTTCTCCAGGCCTCAGTTTCTTCACTGATGAAACAACACAGTGGGATTTGATGATGTTCAAGATTTCCTCCAGATCTTAAAATGTTAAATCATAATTGGGTGACTCTCCCAGGCTCCCTGGGGGATCCTAGCGGAGCAGGGTCCTAAACAAGGCATGCTAGGAAGGTGGGAATGGTTAAATGACTTTGGGCCAGGGGATTTCATCACCTCTAATGCCACCTCTCCCTTTAGTCCCTCCCCTTGCCCTTGTCTAGAGACCAGCATTCGTCCTCCAGCAGCACCCTCCCTTTTCAACCCACAGACATACATATTCTCTGATTTCTGCTAATTTACTGGACCAATGTTACTCCAGCTGATGTGTCTGTAGCTTTTCTACTGCCTTTCATTGAGGCATCACTCACTGAGCAAAGGACTCCATACTTCACGTTATCACATTTAATCCCATTCCCTCCATCCTCTGATTTAGGTTATCTCATTATGTTGTTGATAAAATCAAGGTTCATAGATTTCGCTACTTGCACATTCCAATAACTAGTAAGTGGTGAATCTCTAAAGTGACTCAAGTCTGACTAGAGCTTCATTTCTTATATTACCCCTCCAGCATGGCCCACCCCACACCCCCTAACATTGCCTCTCTGACTGCCCTGAGGCTCTGACTGTGCCTTCTAAGTTCACTTGGATATGATAAGTGCTAACAAGACTAAGGTCATTGGTGGGACTTCCCTGGTGGTTCAGTGGCTAAGACTCTGCTCTAATGCAGGGGCCAGGGTTTGACTCCTAGTCGGGAAAATAGATCCCACAGGCCATAGCTAAAGATCCTGCTTGTCAAAACTTAAGACCCAGCACAGTCAAATTAATTAATTAAAGAGATTAAAATTATTGGCTTTATTCTTGTAAAGACGTAATCTTTGTCCTATATCAAAACCACAGACTATGTACCCTTGAATTTGACCCATTGTCTCACAATGAATAGTCGGGATTGGGACTCAGTGTAGAGAAGAGGATCCTTCATATCATTTTGTTGGACAAAAATCCAAGTAAACAGTCATCATTTTGTCCCTCTGATCTTTCTAGGAGCTAAAGAGAATGTAAGCCCACCAAGTCGTTATCATTGATAAATTACGTCACACGAATTGATTTTGTAAAAGTTTCCTAGAGGCACTCATGTATAACTGAATTCTGTAGTTTGGGTATTAAAACTATCTTCTGACCTCGATGAGTCATGTTCCTGTGGCATCTCCAGCTGACCAGCAGGTCACATGAGGTGGTGTGGACTCAGCAGCTGAAAATGCAATAATACCCTGTTAGGCTCCAGGGATCCTCCAGGAGTGGTGATTCTCCTCAAACAAGTGTTGGCAAGAGTCTGAGGGTTGAGAAGCTCGGTGGGTAGGTTTGGGTGTGAACTATGCTGGTACCCTCAGGGACAAGCCATTCCTTTGCACATTCTTTGTTCATTCCTCCCCTAAACACCTACTAAGCACCCTTATGGGCAGGTTAGATCTGGGACTGCATTGGCCACTGAGAATTCCAAAACTGATGATCAAGAAGTTAACATTCTAACTGGAGGCCACCATGTACACAAGCAGTATTATACAATGTGAGAAACGCCATCAAAGCACTGTGGTCTCTTAATGGAGGAATAGTTTTGCGGGGCGGGGGGGGTTGGGAGTTGGGGTGGGGGCTGCTCAAGGAAGCTGTCCTCTGAGCCAAATCCTTGGATATGAGGAGAGGACAGTACATTCTAGACCTAGAGAGGAGCTGGAGCAAAGTGCAAAGCTGGTGTGAGCACACCTGGCTCGGGGGTTGGAGCAGGTTCCACAGAGAGCCACGTAGATTTTTTATGCAAAGAACAGCTTTTGCAGGTGTCAGCCTGTCTCATCACCATCAGCAAAGCTAACATGTATAGAACTGACTGTGTGCCAGGAGTCTGCATAGTGCCTTCCTCAATTCTTTTTTCTGTTTTAAAAAATTAATTTATTTTTAAACTGGAGGCTAATTCAATTCTTTTTTAATACAAGAACTCTAAGAGATAGGTATTATTCACACCATTATTACAGGTGAGGAAACAGGTTTAGAGTTCTCTCTGCTGCTGCTGCTGCTAAGTCGTTTCAGTCGTGTCCGACTCTTCGCGAGCCCATGGACTGCAGCCCCCCAGGCTCCTCTGTCCATGGGATTTTCCAGGCAAGAGTACTGGAGTGGGGTGCCATTTCCTTCTCTAAGAGTTCTCTCTACAAGGGAACTAACCCAGGTTAGGAAGCACCTGTGATCTTAAACACTGCACTCCATCCCCACTTTTTTTTTTTTGGAGGGGGCACTTTTTTCTTATCCTTGGTGGCTCAATTGGTAAAGAAACTGCCTGCAATGCAGGAGACCATGATTCAATTCCTGGGTTGGGAAGATTCCCAGGAGAAGAGAATGGCAACTCACTCCAGTATTCTTGCCTGGAGAATTCCATGGACAGAGGAGCCTGGTGGGCTACAGTCCATGGGGTCGCAAAGAATCAGAGACGACTGAGCAACTAACACTTTTTTCTTAAGTGTACATGCACGTCCAGGCCACCACCTGTCCAAAGGGGCACTCTTGGTGTGTGCCCAACACACAGCAAGGCCAAACAAGCCAAAATGGTGTTCGGAGCAGAGAAAGTTTATTGCAGGGAGTATGGCCCAAGCCCTACAAAACTCTTAGTTCCCAGCAGGATTTTGGCAAAGCATTTTTAAAAGCCAGGTGAGCCGGGAGTGGGTCGAAGGGTATGTGATCAGCTTGTGTACAGTTCTCTGACTGGCTGATGATGAAGTAAAGGGTGGCATCACAGGGGTTAACATTATCAGTCCTTAGGCTCCAGGAGGCCTGGGGCTATGTATATGCTCCTGGTTATCAAGAACTTAACAAGTTCCATTTGGTGGGGGGTTTTCACATCTGTAAAACAACTCAGGGAATGTGCATCAACTACTGTTATCTAGGTACTTCAGAGAGGAGATTGAAGGCAGGAAGAGAAGGGGATGGCAGAGGATGAGATGGTTGGATGACATCACCAACTCAATGGACATGAGTTTGAGCAAGCTCTGGGAGTTGGTGATGGACAGGGAAGCCTGACTTGCTGCAGTCCATGGAGTCCCAAAGAGTGGGACAGGACAGTGACTGAACTGAAAGCAGAGGAGGGGGGAAGGCCTGTCCTGGGAAGGCCCGGTTCAGTCCTCCTGTTACACTGGGAGGTCAGCCATTTGGCCTTGACCTATCTCTCCACAGTGTTCTAGCAAGTCATTTCTGCATAAACCAAAACAAGCCTGAAGTTTCATTTGTTACTTTTTTCCCTGAGAAATTGAAACTCAAAGAAGAACCAAAACAAACCCATAAGAGTCTATTGTGCCCCTCCTACTGTTCTAGGCGTCTGCCTTAAGACCATGTTAGCAAAGCTGTGGTTATTATAGGAAAGTGGTCTTTTAAATATGTATGTCGGGGGAGGGTTCAATGGGGGGGCCTACAGATGTATGTTAAGTAGGTTCAGATTTTGGAGAGCTTTAAATGCCATTTAGGTAGTTGGAATTTCATCTTGCAGTAATGTGAAGAAAAAGGGGAGGGAGAGGGTGCCTGCTGTGCCCAGGCACTCAGCTAGCATACACCTCTTCATAGCCCAACTTGGTGAGCAGTGAAAGTTTTTGAGTGGAGCTTGGATACACTCAGTTTAAGAAGATAAACCTGTATTGGATGCCTGATAAATTGGAAGGGAAATGGTTTAGCAGTGGAGATTCCATTGGAGAAGGGATAGTAAAATCTGGGGGTGAGGGATGGGAAATTAGTGCCTGAATTATGGTGATGGTGTAATGAACTGAAAAGGGACATTAATTTATAAAGATGCCAACACATGAGAAACAATTTTATAAATAAATTCTGATTCTGAAACATTTAAAAAATAAAATCAATTTTCCAAATTTGATTCTTAGATATTTGTAGTTTTCTTTCTTTTTTAAAAAAAATGTTACCTTGGACCCCATTTGCATGGCTACGACACATTCTCTTGCAAATCTTTTACTTGAGTGCACTTGTTGCCTGCACCTGAAAGAAACTCACAAGCTTGCATCTGAGTCTAAACTTAGCCCCCTACCGACTTGGAGAAGAATCTAAACTTGGCAAAATGCCTCCATCTCTCTTCTAGCAGCAGTCTTAAAAAGTAGTTCTCTTCCTCCACCCCCCCAACCCCCAACTAATGAACTATATCTAATAGCCTCTCTTTAGAGAGTCCTTTGAGAAAGAGATGGCCTTTGTTTTTGACCTCATTATCCATTTCAGCCTGTCCTTGATGAAAATAATCGCCCCTTAGGCAGGTACATTCCTCACATGCCGCTCTCGGCTGGCGGCTGAGACGTTGTTAACCCCGGCGACCATGGGAAAATGCTGCTGTCGGCCTCGGAGAGTCTAAAGGGAGTTGGCACAAGATAACAAGGGGTGAAGAGGTCAGAGTGGAAGCCCCTTTCATCTTTTCAGGCTGTTTCCAACCCAGACAAAGGATGCCGTCCAGGGGTGCAAGGCCCACGCGGCTTTATTTTACGGTCTGGCTCTGGAAGGGGGTTGGGAGGGCTTTGCGGTATCTGGATATTGTTTTGGAGGCGAATGCCTGGGTCCCGGGAAGTCCTCTACTCCTGGGGGAATGCTAAGTGGAAGGAAGGGCAGGCAGCCCCCGCGTCGGCGGAAGAGACCACCCAGGTCCTCAAAGCTAGAGTGTGAAGGGTTTGAATGGAATGAGCTGTCCTGCAGGATTTATCATTCAGAGACAGTGAGATTAAGGGTGTGAGGCTGCTTAGCGGCTTCGCATGGCGGTGGCTCCTGGATTTGCAGCAGGAGAGAAAGGTCGAGATGTGTATAAGAGACAGGAAGAAAAAGGGGAGGGAGAGGGTGCCTGCTGTGCCCAGGCACTCAGCTAGCATACACCTCTTCATAGCCCAACTTGGTGAGCAGTGAAAGTTTTTGAGTGGAGCTTGGATACACTCAGTTTAAGAAGATAAACCTGTATTGGATGCCTGATAAATTGGAAGGGAAATGGTTTAGCAGTGGAGATTCCATTGGAGAAGGGATAGTAAAATCTGGGGGTGAGGGATGGGAAATTAGTGCCTGAATTATGGTGATGGTGATAATGAACTGAAAAGGGACATTAATTTATAAAGATGCCAACACATGAGAAACAATTTTATAAATAAATTCTGATTCTGAAACATTTAAAAAATAAAATCAATTTTCCAAATTTGATTCTTAGATATTTGTAGTTTTCTTTCTTTTTTAAAAAAAATGTTACCTTGGACCCCATTTGCATGGCTACGACACATTCTCTTGCAAATCTTTTACTTGAGTGCACTTGTTGCCTGCACCTGAAAGAAACTCACAAGCTTGCATCTGAGTCTAAACTTAGCCCCCTACCGACTTGGAGAAGAATCTAAACTTGGCAAAATGCCTCCATCTCTCTTCTAGCAGCAGTCTTAAAAAGTAGTTCTCTTCCTCCACCCCCCCAACCCCCAACTAATGAACTATATCTAATAGCCTCTCTTTAGAGAGTCCTTTGAGAAAGAGATGGCCTTTGTTTTTGACCTCATTATCCATTTCAGCCTGTCCTTGATGAAAATAATCGCCCCTTAGGCAGGTACATTCCTCACATGCCGCTCTCGGCTGGCGGCTGAGACGTTGTTAACCCCGGCGACCATGGGAAAATGCTGCTGTCGGCCTCGGAGAGTCTAAAGGGAGTTGGCACAAGATAACAAGGGGTGAAGAGGTCAGAGTGGAAGCCCCTTTCATCTTTTCAGGCTGTTTCCAACCCAGACAAAGGATGCCGTCCAGGGGTGCAAGGCCCACGCGGCTTTATTTTACGGTCTGGCTCTTCCTGGAAGGATTCCAGAAGCGCCTCAAGAGACTGCACTGGAATAACTGGGGTTCCGCTGCCCCACCTCCTGCCCCATAGGCTTTTTCAGCTTGCTTCATTGATTGTGTTTTCAGTAATTGAAAGTCAACTAGTCTCACCAAAATCCCCCCTCCCCGCTCCCCGAAACCCCATACAATAATGATTGGGGTGGATTTCCCTTTGAACTTATTTCTAATATATATACTGTGTATGTGTCTGTGTGTGTTAGTTGCTCAGTTGTGTCCAACTCTTTGCAAACCCGCCAGGCTCCTCTGTCCATGGAATTCTCCATGGCAAGAATACTGGAGTGGGTAGCTGCTGTTCCCTTCAGGGGATCTTCTCAACCCAGGGGTCAAATTCAGGTCTCGGTATTACAGGCAGATTCTTTATGGTCTGAGCCACTGGGGAAGCCCATATATACTATATGTAATATATACTTAATTCTCCATAGTACGCCTACAATTTTGTGTCGTGGTTTTCTTCCTCCAGTAAATTCGTGGTGCTGGATATCTTTTGTTTGCCCCTTCAGATTTTCTCCCAATAGCCTGCACCCTGCTCTGTGTCCCTAGAAGGCTGTTGTGTGCTCCTTTGCCCTCCTCTGGCTTCTGACTGGGTTGGAGGGATGTTTCCTCTCTGCCTCACTCCTTCCAGACCCCTGCTGTCTAGCTGAGTCCCTCTATCAAAGGCACAGGTCCTGTCTTGAACCTTCTCCATGTTCCAGTGGGCCCCACTTACCCCTTCAGGTCAAGCCTGGAAGTAGACACAGCTCCCTCTGATTTTCCAGTGCTGCCCAAGCTTTTGTAAATACCCCTTCATTCAACTCTTCAAATTTTCCAGTTTTGGGTGTATCAGCTTTCCTGCTGAGACTGTCAGGGAATATATATTATTAGTACTTTCCAGATTCCTACACATAATCTATGTGGACTATAGCTTCATAGCAGTGTGTTGAGTAGATATATGTTGCTGTGTTGTTCAGTTGCTAAGTTGTGTCTGACTCTGCGACCTCATGAACAGGAGCACGCCAGGCTCCTGTCCTCCCAGAGTCTGCTCAGATTCTTGTCCATTGAGTCAGTAATGCTATCTAATCATCTTATCCTCTGCTGCCCCTTTCTTCTTTGGCCTTCAGTCTTTCCCAACATCAGGGTCTTTTCCAAAGAGCTCTTGGCATCAGGTAGCCAAAGTTTTGGAGCTTCACCTTCAGCTGCAGTCCTTCCAATGAATATTCAGAGTTGATTTCCTTATAGGATAAACCTGTTTGATCTCCTTGCAGTCCAAGGGACTCTTCTCAAGAGTCCTCCAACACTGCAATTTGAAAGCATCAATTCTTTTGAAAGCATCATTCAGCCTTCTTTATGGTCCAATTCACACCCATCTGTAACTACTGGAAAAATCATAGCTTTGACTATATGAACCTTTGTTGGCAAAGTGATCTCTCTCCTTTTTAATACGCTGTCTAGGCATGTCATAGCTTTCCTTGAAGGAGCAAGCGTCTTTTAATTTCATGGCTGCAGTCACCATCCACAGTGATTTTGGAGCCCATATATGGTGTATATACATATACCGTAATTCATTTGAACTGTGGTGTTTGAGAAGACTCTTGAGAGTCCCTTGGACTGCAAGGAGATCCAACCAGTCCATTCTGAAGGAGATCAACCCTGGGATTTCTTTGGAAGGAATGATGCTAAAGCTGAAACTCCAGTACTTTGGCCACCTCATGCGAAGGTTGACTCATTGGAAAAGACTCTGATGCTGGGAGGGATTGGGGGCAGGAGGAGAAGGGGACGACTGAGGATGAGATGGCTGGATGGCATCACTGACTCGATGGGCGTGAGTCTGAGTGAACCCCAGGAGTTGGTGATGGACAGGGAGGCCTGGCGTGCTGCGATTCATGGAGTCGCAAAGAGTCGGACACAACTGAGCGACTGAACTGAACTGATTACCTTATTTAATGTGCTTCCTGTTTCTTCAGTATCAAAGTCTCAGTGAACTACTCCCCAGACAAGAAACCATGGTTTCTTTTCTTTTCTTTATTTTTAATTATGTATTTGTATTTGCTTACACTGGGTCTTCTCGGGCTTTCTCTAGTTGCAGGGAGCAGGAACTATTCTTCCTTTCGGTGCATGGATAGAGAAGCCCTGGGTTGTCTTGTTGCAGAGAACAACCTCTAGGGTGTGCGGGCTTCAGTACTTGTGGTGCAGAGGCTTTAGTTGCAAATACTAAGTAATACAGCTAGAAATTCAAAGACAGAGGAGGGATGGAGATGAGGGATGGTTAGTTCGAAGAGGCTTGCTGGTAGGCAGGTCTCAGGATCAGGCTGTCTAATTGTTGACTTATCATCGTCCAGAAGTGGGCCTCATCTGATTTCGTTTGATTAGTATATAAAATGAGAATGCCAGTTTAGTTTACAAAGAGGAAAATGCCTATCAGCTACATCTGAACCTTTGCGTCAATATATCCGGCATGTTTTGTGCAAGCAGAAGCCAGGTGGTGAATGGAGTAATGTTTGGCGAGCACCAATTTTTCTGCAAGGAATGATCAGATGACTTGAAAGCTTAAGGGCACCAGGCTGGCTATCCAAACTCACTCATCCACAGTAGGGTTGACCTTGCCTGTGGGCCTTAATATTCCAAGTCTGCTTGGCCAAGGCTCCCTTTCTTAAGCCCTGATAGAGCTCAGGTGTACACTGTCAACTTAAACCTTTGTTAAGCTGCCTTTCCTTGCCCTTGCCTTTTCCTTTAAGGGATATTTACAATCAACAACCTGCACAAAAATCCTGTTAAATTGTTAAATCTTGTTAAATGCAGATTTGGATTTAGTAGGTCTGGGGTGGGGCCTGGGTGTTTGCAGTTTTAATGGATGCCAAAATACCTTCAACCTCGTCTTGTAAGCCACTGAGTCCTTCAAAAGAATGTCTTCCTTATCTCTACTCTAATCCGCATTTCTTGGTAATTTATAATTTAATATTCAGATGGGCAATGTTTCAGACCCTGGATGAGGAGCTGGCACTTTGCGGTTACTCCCTAAAGCAGCAGAGGGAGAGCTCTGAGCAGGTGGGACCCCCACCTGGGGGTGGAAGGACTGAAGGTTGACTGGCTCCAGCTTTGTGGTTTCTCGCTACTTCTCATCACCCAGAAGTTGCAGACCAGCGACGCACCCTTCACTTTCATTTAAAGCAGGAAAATCTAATTTCCCCTTTTTACAGAGAAAGCAAAACAAAACTTCTATGTTTTTGTGAAACGACTTATATTGAGCCTTCAAAGTCAATCCCCTCATAATTTTTAATGAAGAGTTGAATCAGTTCAGTTCAGTCGCTCCGTCCAACTCTTTGCGACCCCATGGTCTGCAGAATGCCAGGCTTCCCTGTTCATCGCCAACTTCCAGAGCTTGCTCAAACTCATGTCCATCGAGTCGGTGATGCCATCCAACCATCTCATCCTCTGTTGTACCCTTCTCCTCCTGCCTTCAATTTTTCCCAGCATCAGGGTCTTTTCTAAGAAGCCAGTCCTTCACATCAGATGGCCAAAGTATTGGAGCTTCAGCTTCAGCATCAGCCTTTCCAATGAAGAGTTGAATAGGATCAAGAAATTAATCACAAGTATATTATTAACACTTCTTCAGCTTTTAAAAATATATGACAGTTTCCAAATTATTTGAATATCCACAAGCTGATCCTTTCAACAACATTGGAAGGTAGAGTAGGCATTAGCATATCTTTTCCAAAAAAATTAATTTTGATATTTATATATCTTCAGCTGCTTTGGGTTTTGTTATGGCACATGGGCTTAGTTGCTTTGGGATCTTGGTTCCCAGGCCAGGAATGAAACCCACGTTCCCTGCATTGGAATTAACCACTGGACCACCAGAGAAGTTCCTATTATCTCTTTTTAAGTCTCCATTTTCTAGATAAAACAGCTTCAGAGAGGTCAAATGACATATCCAGGTTCAACCAGCTACTCAGTGATAAAGCCTAGGTTCAGAGCTTTATTTTTTCCCTCTGTACAACATAGTGATTCAGTATTTTTATACATTACAAAATGATCACCACAAAAGGTCTAGATACCATCTGTCATCATTCAAAGTTACTACAGTATTATTGACTATATTCCCTATTCTGTCCATTACATTCCTGTGACTTATTTTATAACTGGAAGTTTGTACCTCTTAATCTCTTTCACCTGTTTAACTCAGCCTTCCATCTACCTCCCTTCTGGCAACCAACCACCAGTTTGTTCTCTGTTTCTTAGAGTCTGGATTCAAAGGTTTTAGATGCTCAGCAGGCATTCAACAACTGTTACCTTGTGTACTATCTGCCCTCATCCTTGACATGCATACCACATTTGCCCACAAAACGGTTAAAAATTACCCAAGGACCCGGAGCTGGGAGCAGACTTGGGACTCAGACCCGTATTTTCCCTCTTCGCCTGGGTCATTTGTCTTCTTGACTTTTAGCTTAAAAGAACTGCAGCAGTTGCTGCTTCTCCCTCCAGGTTGCCTATGGTGTGATTCTGCAAATCCTCACTGCCTCTGTGCCCACCTGGACTTTTCCCACCACGCATTTGAATTAGTGCCAGAGCATCTCTCCAGGGTCTTCCTACTAGAACATGATGGAGCCCTGCTATGTGCCAGGCCTTGTGCCAAGTTTTGAGGGTAGGGAGGACGTGCCTCCAAGGCCCTTTAGGGTGACAGGAGAGCAGATGCAGGTCCCTGCAGCGGCGCGAGGAAAACACGGTGACGCGCAGGGGCTGAGGGCGGGTGGCAGGCTGCTCCTTCGCACTGGTCTTCCGGCTGGGGATTATCTCCCTTCACAGGGAGATAACACAGGGTGTTCTCTGTGTTCCCTGGTCAAGGTCCTTTACTAATTTCAGCTTGGCGATGATTTTTTTTGTTGTTTATTCAGATATAGTTGATTTACAGTATTGTGTTAGTCTCAGCCTGGCATTTATGGTCCTCTCTTACCCAGCCCCTGCATTTTGCTATTCCCCAGGACAACCCTCTGTACCCTCGCAGCTTCCTGCTGACTGGCCCAGGCATCTTCCTATGACCTAGTCAAAGAATCATAGCAATGACCCTAGCCCTACTTACTGCTTGACTGCATCACCGGCCTCAAGCACTTTTTCATGTTATTTTTAAAAATTTACTTATTTTGTTGATATGTTCTCTTTTTATTTTTATTCAGTATAAAAATTTTTTTTTTTTTCGGCCAAGAGGCATGCAGCATCTTAGTTCCCCGACAAGGAATCAAACCCATGCGCCCTGCAATGGAAGCCCAGAGTTTTAACCACTGGACTGCCAGGGAAGTCCGAAAACTAAGGTTCAGAGAGCCTAAATAACTTGCCCAAGTCACAGAGCTAGAGCATGACTAAATAGGACTCACCACCCCCCACTTCAGGTCAAACCCAAAGTCATCCCACTCTCACTGTCTACTCTACGGAGATAAAGAGTGGGAAAATGGCATATGTAAGGGGTAGGTAATCTTTCCTCACTCTTGCTGCTCCCACATCTGAAATACTCACTTTCTCCTTCAGGGATCTCAGTGTCACACTTCCTCAGAACAGCTCAGAGACCCTCCCTCACCTCAAGTTCCCTCACTTGTTGCTTGCTCCCTGTATACCATGTGATCATAAACGACTTAAGCTTCCATTGCCTCTAGTGATTTCATGGAGGTGCGTCTGAGCCTGACTACAAACTACTATGCCGACTTGATAGACGGCCAACATCCATAATAAAAACTAACAATTATGATAGATAGAGTGCCTGATGAACTATGGACGGAGGTTTGTGACATTGTACAGGAGACAGGGATCAAGTCCTCCCCATGGAAAAGAAATGCAAAAAAGCGAAATGGCTCTCTGGGGAGGCCTTACAGATAGCAGTCAAAAGAAGAGAAGCGAAAAGCAAAGGAGAAAAGGAAAGACATAAGCATCTGAATGCAGAGTTACAAAGAACAGCAAGAAGAGATAAGAAAGCCTTCCTCAGTGATCAATGCAAAGAAATAGAGGAAAACAACAAAATGGGAAAGACTAGAGATCTCTTCAAGAAAATTAGAGATGCCAAGGCAACATTTCATGCAAAGATGGGCTTGATAAAGGACAGAAATGGTATGGACCTAACAGAAGCAGAAGATATTAAGAGGAGGTGGCAAGAATACACAGAAGAACTGTACAAAAAAGATCTTCACAGCCAAGATAATCACGATGGTATGATCACTCACCTAGAGCCAGACATCCTGGAATGTGAAGTCAAGTGGGCCTTAGAAAGCATCACTATGAACAAAGCTAGTGGAGGTGATAGAATTCCAGTGGAGCTATTTCAAATCCTGAAAGATGATACTGTGAAAGTGCTGCACTCAATATCCCAGCAAATTTGGAAAACTCAGCAGTGGCCACAGGACTGGAAAATGTCAGATTTCATTCCAATCCCAAAGAAAGGCAATGCCAAAGAAGGCTCAAACTACCGCACAGTTGCACTCATCTCACATACTAGTAAAGTAATGCTCAAAATTCTCCAAGCCAGGCTTCAGCAATACGTGAACTGTGAACTTCCTGATGTTCAAGCTGGTTTTAGAAATGGCAGAGGAACCAGAGATCAAATTGCCAACATCCACTGGATCATCAAAAAAGCAAGAGAGTTCCAGAAAAACATCTATTTCTGTTTTATTGACTATGCCAAAGCCTTTGACTGTGTAGATCACAATAAACTGTGGAAAATTCTGAAAGAGATGGGAATACGAGACCACCTAACCTGCTTCTTGAGAAACCTGTATGCAGGTCAGGAAGCAAAAGTTAGAACTGGACATGGAACAACAGACTGGTTCCAAATAGGGAAAGGAGTATGTCAAGGCTGTATATTGTCACCCTGCTTATTTAACTTATATGCAGAGTACATCATGAGAAACACTGGGCTGGAAGAAGCACAAGCTGGAATCAAGATTGCCGGGAGAAATATCAATAACCTCAGATATGCAGATGACACCACCCTTATGGCAGAAAGTGAAGAGGAACTAAAAAGCCTCTTGATGAAAGTGAAAGAGGAGAGTGAAAAGGTTGGCTTAAAGCTCAACATTCAGAAAACGAAGATCATGGCATCTGGCCCCATCACTTCATGGGAAATAGATGGGGAAACAGTAGAAACAGTGTCAGACTATTTTTTTGGGCTCCAAAATCACTGCAGATGGTGATTGCAGCCATGAAATTAAAAGACGCTTACTCCTTGGAAGGAAAGTTATGACCAACCTAGATAGCATATTCAAAAGCAGAGACATTACTTTGCCAACAAAGGTCCGTCTAGTCAAGGCTATGGTTTTTCCAGTGGTCATGTATGGATGTGAGAGTTGGACTGTGAAGAAGGCTGAGCACCAAAGATAGATGCTTTAGAACTGTGGTGTTGGAGGAGACTCTTGAGAGTCCCTTGGACTGCAAGGAGATCCAACCAGTCCATCCTAAAGGAGATCAGTCCTGGGATTTCTTTGGAAGGAATGATGCTAAAGCTGAAACTCCAGTACTTTGGCCACCTCATGTGAAGAGTTGACTCACTGGAAAACACCCTGATGCTGGGAGGGACTGGGGGCAGGAGGAGAAGGGGGCGACCGAGGATGAGATGGCTGGATGGCATCACTGACTCGATGGACTCTGGGAGTTGATGGACAGGGAGGCCTGGCATGCTGCGATTCATGGGGTTGCAAAGTGTCGGACACGACTGAGCAACTGAACTGAACTGGACTGAGTGTGTCTGAGAATGGAGACAGTCGTTCGGAACAGCAGCAGAGGCATTCAGAAGGCCTCTCAGTGCCATCAGCACAGCCATAACTCTGGGCTACGGTTTCCTCATCTGTCAAGTGCAGAGCCTCCATCTAGATGTTCTTTAGCCAAGAAATAATTATTGAGCTCCCCCTACACACCAGGCAGGCCTCTCGGCACCAGGAGTAAAACAGACAAAATCTTTGCTTTCATTCTAGCAGACGGAGACAACAGACAAAGTAAATATGTGAAGGGTGTTATATGATGTCAGATGGTGGTTAAGTGTGATGGAGAAATAGAAAGCAGGAAAGGGGGAAAGGAAATGCCAAGGAGTGACATTATCTGACGTGCATTTTAAAAGGCTCACTAGCTGTTGGTGGAGAATTGACTGTAATAAGATAAGTGAATGAGCAGGAGGCCAATGGGGAGGTAATTGCAGCAATCCAGATTGGGCGGGGGTGGGGAGGCTGCGGCTTAGTGAGGAGCTGTGGTCAGAGGTGGTTAGATTTTGGATATATTTTGAAAGTAAAGCCCGCATAATTCACTGGAGGATTATATGTGCTGCCGATTCAAGGAGGTCTGCAAGGTCTTTGTCGTGGGAGGAAGGAACTCCTCAAGGATGGAGTGGCCATTAAAGGCAAGGGGGAGACTATGAGAGAGGCAGGTTTTGAGGAGACCCCTCAAGAGGAAATATGGAGTGAGCAGTGGCTATGTGAGTCTGGAGTTTGAGGAGGAGGCTCTGGCTGGAGATATAAATATGTGGTAGTCATCAAGGTATAGAGGACGTATCAGACACCTCTTGCGAGCGTGTGCCTAGTTGTGTCTGACTCTTTGTGACCTCATGGACTGTATGTAGCCCGCCAGGCTCCTCTGTCCATGGGGTTCTCCAAGCAAGAATACTGGAGTGGGTTGCCATTTTCTCCTCTGGGGATCTTCCCAACCCAGGGATCAAACCCACGTCTCTTGCGTCTCTTGCATTGGCAGGCGGGTTCTTTACCACTGGTGCCACCTTAGGCATGCCTTTAAATCCTGTTGGTCCCACCTCTCCCTCCAGCCGATGTCGTGCAGCTGCTGTTGGCCACATTTGCAATGGGTGTGAACTCTTGCCTGTTCTGTGTGCCTCTAGCTTCCTGCCCAAGGCTGGCTGTAGGACAACACTGGGAATTCACTCAGCACTGCCACATGTCCAACCAGAATTACGGGAAAGGCGATGATCCTCGGGCTACCCTTAACCAGTGGTGCATGGAAGCTGGTGGATAAATGAAGATCAGTCTTCATCCTTGATAGACAGTTCTGAATCTCCATCAGTCTCCCACAGTTGATGCTCAGCTCAGTAATGCATCCTTGAATTTGTTTCTGTTTCTTCTCTGTTTCTCTTAGTCTGTCCCTCATTTCTGCTCTCTAGAATTTCATTCCCATATAAACTACATGCATGCAAACCTTTTATTAAGGTTCTGCTTCTAGGAGATCCTGGGATGAGACAAGCAGCATTTAACACCATGAGACTGAATGAGATCACCAATGGATTAATGAAGATTGGGAACAGATCCAGGGACTGAGCTCCAGGACCCTCCAACATTTCTAGATGAAGGAGATAAGGAGGTCCCAGCAAAGGAGACCCTGAGGAATAATTAAGAGAATGTACTGTCATGGAAGCCAAAAGAAGAAAGTGTTTCAAGGAAGAATGAAAGGTCAGCTGATTCTTGCTGAGTGGTTGAGATGGAGTCATGATCATTCAGTTTAACCGCAGTGGAGGGAACTGGTGACTTAACAGGCAACAGTTTAGGTGGAATTGTGCAGTGATCGAAATGGTTTTGAGAGAGGAGCTGAAAGAGAAGTAGGGTCAAGAGAGACTTCTTTTTTTCTTTGGATGGGAGAGACTACAGAATATTTATGTATATGTATATGCCGATGGCAAATGATTCAGCAAAGAGGGAAAAACATGATGCAGGAGAAAGGAGGAAGCCTTGCTGGAGGAGGGAGGGGACAGATCAGCGGCCAGTGCAGGTGTTTGTCTTAGATAGGAGCAAAGGACAGCTTATCCCCAAACTGCAGGAGAGAAAGCAGGGGTTGTGGGCAAATGCTCACAACCCACAGCTCACCGATTGCTTGAATTGCAAAAGGTCATTAAGACTGTGAGTCTGTACCTCCCACCATCCGCTTTCACAGAGGAGACCCAGAGGAGAGACCCGCCAGGACATACCACTGGGTAGAAGCCAAGGCTCCTCTACCCCACCCAGCCCCTTAGGGCTCTCCCCTCGGGCAGAATCCTGACCATACTCTGTCACTCACCCGTTAGTCTGGTAGATCCCAGGAAGGACGCTGAGAGGGAAACAGAGAAACAGGCAAGCTTCAAGTAGGACCAACAGGCCACAGGGGTGAGATAATATGAAGATCTATTGATGAGTTCATGGGACTTCCCTACATGTATGTTGGAGTCAGTGGTAATCACTGCCAGGAAGGAAGCTATACGCTGGCAAACTGGGTTGAGAAAAATCCTTCCCTTGCAGCCCAGTGGCTAAGAGTCCGAGCTCCCAGTGCAGGGGGTCTGGGTTCGATCCCTGGTCAGGGTAGTAGATCCCACATGCTGCAACTAAGACCTGATACAGCCATATATATATGTGTGTGTGTGTGTGTGTGTGTGTATAAATATTTAAATGCAGGCAAATACTATCAATCCGAGGGCAAACGAAGGGCATATATCCTTCTGGAATATAGATTTCTGGTTTCAAACAGTCCTTCAAGCCTTGTTTCCTAATTTGGGGTTTGGAAATATGGTCCTTCTCAGCTTAGAGTTAAGCACAGCCTGAGAAGGGGGCAGTGAAGTTCTGGGCCGGGCAGGGTGGGGAGGCACAAAACTGCTGGTCACCTGGAAGGGCCACACCAGCCTTGCCTTGACTTCCAGGAAACCTGTTTTTTTATTTTCTTGACTTCCAGGAAACTTGTAAAAGCACTACATTCTCTTTCCCCTAATTCCATTCATTTCACAAACACTCTGTGCTTTTTGAGCTCAGTGCTGCAGGTATGTGGGGGGATGGTGGGGCGGGGATATATAGAACAGATGCATTGAAAGAGAGATCCTACCTACAGATATTTACAGGCTTATAAGAATAAGCTCTGTACACATTTAGCTGTGACTTGATTCTGGACTGTCTCTGTTTTCCTGTTATTTCCTTCTTGGACAGAAGGGGTGTACAGTATGGGATGACTATGTCTCTAGCCAATAAAAGATAGCTCTCTGGCTGTGGACTCAAAAATATAAATTATGAACTGCTCTTGGGTACAAATTACTCCCATGTGAGCTTGTTGAGCGTGATCCACTTATCTCTAGGGTTGATTGCTAGTTAAATCCTGCCCAAGTAGCTGAAAGCCTGTTTGTTTTACGACAAACAGGAGAAAGGAGCCCTGCTGCAATTCGGGCCTAGGGGAGAACCCTAAGCCAACGCTACCCTCTAACGTGTTTGTTCAGGAAATCCTTAAAGTGGCACAGTCTGACACCTCTTATCCCCCTTCCCACCAAAGCCGTATCCAATGAGACACCCCGGCCCCAGCTCAGACTTCTGCCTCTCGGGTGTGGAAGGCAAGCCGAGGGGACAACGAGGTGGATGTCAGCACGTCATAAGCCAGGGCTGCTTCTCCGCAGAGACGATCAGGAACTCTTCATTTCGGTCTCCGTTTGCAGCTGTTTCCAAGCACCTGCAGTATCAGTGATTCACAAAATCCTCACGTGTTCCCCGTGAGGGAGGTGGGGCGGGCTTTATTATCACCGCACTGCTGCTGAAGAGACTGCTGCTGAAGAGACGCAGGCTCCAAGAGGCCCCAGGACTCGGCCCAGGTCACACGGTTAATAAGCAGCTGAACTGAGACTGGAGTGCAGGTCTCCTGACGGTGACTCGGACACCCCTGTGCCAGGGAGCCTCTGCAGTCCCTCCCCTCCCTCAGAGGGAGGGGTGGCCTTCCCTCCCAGGACTGGACGACCTCTTTGAGCCCCAGCTCTGCCTTCGGCAGCTGTATGATCTTGGGCAAGTTGTTTGAGAATCTCTGGGTCTCTTTTCTCCATGTGCAAAAGGGGCAGAACAATAACACCAGAGTCAAAGGAAGAAATGAGATGTTACAGCAAGAGCAGAACACACTGCCTGGCACAGCCAGAAGTGCTAGAGGACTTTCCTGGTGGCGGGGTGGTTAAGAATCCGCCTGCCAATGCAGGAGATGTGGGTTCAATTCCAGGTCCGGGAAGATTTCACATGCTATGGAGCAACTAAGTGTGTGCACCACACCTCCTGAGCCAGGGCTCTAGGGCTGTCAAGCCGCAACTCCTGAGTCCGCCTGCCCTAGAGCCTGTGCTCAGCAAGAAGAGAAGCCACCGCGATGAGAAACCCACACCCCGCAGCAAAGAGTAGCTAGCTCTCGCAAAGCCACAAAGACCCAGCGCAGCCAAAAATAAATAAAATTATTTTTTTAATGGAAAAGAGAAGGCTATAGCACCTCTTTCCCCCCCCCTCCCCCAAAAGTCTTTTCCCCTAAGGCACAACCTAAAGGCAGTTAAGAACCTTGGAGAAGCCTCTGTGTGTCCCTGCCTCCTCTTCTGCTTGCTCTCTCTTTGATAATGCTCCCTCCCATTTGTACAGCTCTTTTAACTTTTCAAAGTGCTTTCCCTACCAGCACCTCTTGAGATCCTCCCTACAACCCTGTAAGATAACAGAACCCGAAATCTTCTTACAGATAAAGGGCAACAAGGTAGGAGAGGAGGATGGGCTGCCCTGAGGCAACGCCTCTGTTAGCTCCGGTATCACTCTGGGTTACTGGGAATCCTTAATCGTGTGGGTTTCCTTTGCTGCATTTGGAAGTGGCAGAAAGGGGATTACCCACAGAAAGAAAACAGTGCAGGAGAAAGTGGTTGGGAGTCTGGAATCCCCGCAGGCCATTCAGCCTCCCTGCCCTTCAAGACTTGGAACTGCAGGTTGGAAAGGCAACCCAAGCTAATGAGTAAATTCCAGCTGACTCCCTACCAGTGGGTGAGAGTTGAAAAGGTCAAAGGGCACTGCTCCTGCCTGAGATTCCAGCCTCAGCTCTGCCCCGGGCTATCTGAGAATCTGATATCTGACTATATCTGACTTGTTCAAGGCGCACCTCAATTTCCTCATATATAACAGAAAGGCTAGATTCATTAGACTGGACTTACAATAGGTAATGTCTCATCTGGTTTTCTGAGAATCTGAAAGGGACTTGCTTGAGGGCAGCAGTGAACAATTTTTTAAAAACTTTTTTTAATCACGAAAGTTCCTAAAGCAATTTCAACGTCAACAGGACAGTGTTGTGAACCCACAGGTTCCCTCTGCCCTGCTTAGATGATCATGTTTCTTGTTGCCTCTCTGCCTTCACGCTCTGCCCACTTGACGGTTATTTTGTAGAGTTCTTTTTTTTCAGGTGAAACTTATAAACATGGACGTGCAGAACTCTTAACTGTGTAACACTGAGAAATCGATCTGTCCATGCAAGCTACACCTCTATCATGACATAGAACCTTTACACTTTCCTAGAACATTCTCTCGTGTCCATCCTGGGCAAATGGTAAGCTTAACACAAAGGGTTAGCAAATGCTCTCTTTTGGGGGCTGGCCTGGTCAGAGTCAGATCTGTTGTAAACTGTGATTCTGCTTCCTGCTTCTGTTCATTTCTGTCAGCTGTGTGTCCCTGGAGGTCACCGGCTTCTCCTGCATGCACTCTGTGTACAGTTCTCCTGTTACGAGAACTCTATACCCTGGCTTCAAATGCTTGGAAGCAGTTCTCTTTTCTTTTTCCTATATACTTACTCTTCTCTGGGTGTTTCATTGTATTCTCCTCCATTTTCATTCCTATGACTGCTTTCTTATACCAGCTGCTATTTCTGTCCTTTGGAATAGTCTCACTTTTCTGTGTTCCGTCCATCTTCTCTGAGCTCACTGTCCTTTGTCCTTCTGGTCAAGTCCTGGACACTTGATACTGAGCCGTAATTTCAGGGTCAAGCCCAAGGCACTTAGTCAACAGTGAGTGAGTGAATATACAAAGGGCTGCATGGACTGAGCCACTAAGGACCCCAACCTGTCAGCCTTGCCATTCTGGGATCACATCTATCTGTCTGTATCAAGCATACCACTATTTATCTGCCCCTTTGGAAACTCCAGCATTTGAGAGGAAGGAGGCTGATTTCCTGGCAAAATGTGACCCAAAGGACCATTCTCCTCCTATTGCAACCCCCCCATTCATTAAAATAAAAAAAAAAAAAACAACAACAGAGCAAGCTGGGCTATCAGGGATACTTCCTGTTTTCCTCTCTTGAAAGCATCCTGGATAGATGAAACTGAGGGATCAAAGGGACTGTCTGCCTCTGGGGCCTGGGGACTGGCAGGATGGCTTTTAACCCTCTGCTGTCTCCTACTGTGAGTAGCATAGGCAGTTTCTGTCTTCTATTTCCTGGGAAGATTCAACTTCTGGGGGGCAAGGGCCTTGTTAGTCATTCATTCATCAAGCATTACCGTACCTACCAAATGTCAAGCTTTGTTTGAGGATCTGGATATTCAGCAATGAATATGACACAGTCCCTGGTTTCTTTCATCTCATAGCAAGGACGGCGAGTGCTAACATGATTAAGCACTTTCTCCATATCAGACACTCACTACATGCTTTTCATACATAAACTCACAACAAGTTTATGGGGTATTATTATGACCATTTTACAGATAAGGAAAGTGAGGCTTGAGGAGGTTAAATAACTTGGTATGGGCGCACGACTAGCAGATTCGAGGCTGGTGTCAGAGTCCGGTGATCTGACAGCTGAACCCATCTTCTTAGCAGCTACACTATGTCGCACCCAGAGAACCTACCTCCTCTCTGAAACCTGGTAGTTAAGCATGGCTAGTAATTTCTGCCAATGCAGTTTATCTCTAGGCTTGGTCAGGTGGCTTCTGATGACCAGGATTCTTTGCATTCCACTTACTGTACTGAACTAGAATGAATGTAAGTCAGCCTGCAGCCCCTAAAGCCTGGAAACAAGGCTGAGAAACCAAGAGGCCATGTTTGACCCTGTTTGGGGGGTAAACAGCATGTCAGGCTCTTGCTTGCTCCCCTTCTCCAGTTGCTGGAACAGATCAATTCCCCTAGGGTTTGTTTGTTTGGCATGGGGGTGATGATGGTGATGTATTTTCTCCAAAGCCTTGAAAGAAACTCGAGGTGATGTTAGTAATAATAGTGACCAAGTGAACATATATAGAACAATTATTCTATGTCTTTTGCATCCTTGCAACAATAGATGGTACTATTTTACTTATTTATTTCCATTTTCTATTTCTGGGGCGGATCAGAGGCTCAGAGTGATTAGTTAACACATCCAAAGTCACACAGCGGGGATAATCCAGAGAGAAGGTGTGTCGGGGGGGAAGGAGGACGTGGGGGTCGGGATTGGGAGTTCATGTACACTCGTGGCTGATTCATGTCAATGTATAGCAAAACGAATACAGTATTGTAAAGCAAAACAAACTAAAAAATAAAAATTAAAAAAAAAAAAAAAAACCAAAATCACACAGCTAGGCAGAGCCAGGATTTGATCCTAGGTTTGACTAACTCCAAAACCTATGCTTTAATCATTATGTCCCTGATGCCGAAACTTGGCAGAGGCAGGAAGGAACTCCCTGCTGAGGTCCCTGACAAACCATAAGAGACAGGTGAGGATACAGAGTAACCCTGAGAGCCACTGGGCAGGGATGCCTGGCACAAAAGGATCTTAAAGTGCTTCCGACTCTGCAATTCTATCTCTTTAAGACCCGAGCTCCCATGCCAAGCCTACACCATGATCCTCAGAGATTTCAGGGGTGGGGAAACTGGATTGAACATGCTGACATACAACAAGCAAAAAAAGACCTCAGCATTTTTGCCTCGCCTGGGTGGCTCCAGCCTTTTTTTTTTTTTCCTCCTCTCGCTCTCATTTATTTATTACTATGCTATTCCCTGGCCCCGCTGCTGTGTCAATACTGATAAAAGCAAATCACCCCACAAACAGGTGCAGCTGAAGCTGCCCCTTGGACAGCTGCCAGGGAATGTGATCGCTCAGCTGGGGTGACCTGCCCCTGCCCAACCCCCTTCTCAGGTTCCAGTCCAGGGCATGTGTCCTTGGGCAGTTAATGTCAGTCTGCGTGTTCAGAGCCTGGCATCTCAGTTGGCATCATGGACTCAAGCTGGTGGCTGTGGTGTGGTGAGGTGGGCCTGTGCAGGACAGAGGGAGTCTCCAAGAGTTATCAGCCTATCTGTTTATTTCCTCTTTCTGTTTCTTCCAAGAAATTCATCATCTGATAATCCTATGTCACCAAGTCCCTCTTGCAACTATCTGAAAATATTTTCTAAGAATATCACTGCCTGATTGTTCTAGGTAAGAATTTTTTTTTTTTTTCAGACCTACCCACTTCCAAATTCACACATACACTTGGAATTTAATGATCCAAAAGACACCTTCTGAGTACCTCCTAGGGCTGAGCTGAGAGGTCACCTAAATAAACATCTTGTGAGGCAACCTTGTTATCCAGAATGCGTTTTGATGCTTCCAAGCCATGTGACTTGGACTCGTTTGAAAAAGATTATATTTCATTCCCCTTCCCCCATTCCCGTGTTTTGTCCCTAAGCATCCTTTTCCCACTTCCCTAGGGCACTCGCCTTTCCGGAAATGCCCTTGCTCAGCGGGCAGCCTCCACATCCCGGGGAGGTAGGACTGGGACAATAAGGCGGTGGCTGGCGGGCCTGGGGCCGGGGGCTGGCTGGGTGCAGGGCAGGGGCTGGAGCCGCCAGGCCGCCGGA
>SJXQ01012148.1:81772-145072 GCA_006408695.1 Aepyceros melampus
GGTCAGTTCCCATCCCAGGCTTGGGGGAGGGGAGTGGGCCGTCTGCATTCTGCCAGAGCAGGTGGTCCCTCCACACCTGGATCCAAGACGTCTGCTTTTCGCCCAGGGAGAAAGAAGGTGCCAAACGCTGTCTGGTTTCATTTTCTGTAAGGAGGTTTGGTTTGACTTCTGAATTTTCAGGGAGGGTGTGAGAGAGGGGGTGGCCTGTAGCCACCGCAAGCCATCAGAAATAAGAGAACTGTTTCTCTGAAGTCAAGGCCAGCTGGCCTCGTACCGCGTACAGTGCCGTAGCCCAGCGCATCTGCCTTCCAGTCCCCTCAGGGGTGCCACTTTGTCCCCACTCACTGTCTGGGGCTCCCTGCAGTGGAAACAGCTGGGGGAGTCAGTCTGTGCTCCGGCCAAGGCTGCGGTAGGTGGGGATGGAAACCAGA
Organism: Aepyceros melampus; assembly: GCA_006408695.1. Classification (NCBI taxonomy): domain Eukaryota; kingdom Metazoa; phylum Chordata; class Mammalia; order Artiodactyla; family Bovidae; genus Aepyceros; species Aepyceros melampus. Next base: position 82,204 of record SJXQ01012148.1, read on the forward strand.
CTGGTCAGTGGCTCCACTCTCTTGGCAGTGCTGAGAGGTTTGGGCCAAATCCCCGGGGTGAACGTCCCTCGCTCTCCATCAGAATCCTCACCTCTACATCCCTTCCTCTTCTCTGAGCAGAGCAGTTTCTCAAGTCCTGTTGATGCTTAACCCATGAGCCTCACCGTGGACAGCCGAGCTCCAGGCCCTGCTTGCTTAACTTGGGTCTGTGACTAGCAGTCCTGGCCTTACTTAGGAGCTGGTTGGAAAGGTAGCATCTCAGGACCCACCCTAGGATGCTGAATCCGAATGTGGAGTGTTACAAGATACCAAGTTGGCATGTGAGTGTTTGGGAAGCCTTGTTCTAGATGCTGCGTGTCCTAAGGAGGCAGGAAGGAATGAAGGAAGTAGAAGCTCCCTGGGGAGACCTCCTCTGAGAGGCAGATACCCCCTCAGATCTGTTCAATGGCGGGTGAGGGGGGCAGCCCTTAGTGGGCAGTGGACACAGGAAAAGGCTAAGGAAGGCCTGCTAGGAAAACACGCTGAAATAGGTAGTTGCCTTTAATGATTTTGGTTTTAATTTTATTTTCACAAGGCAATTCATTTACATAGTTAAAATTCTAAGGTGCAGAAGGGTATGGCAGACACAGTTTCTTTCCCACACTTAGGTCCCAGCCACTTCCCCTCAAAGGTAACCTCTGTTACTAGTCTAGGGATATGAGATGCTATGCAGTAAAAGCTCATGTGCATGCTTGTGCGTGTGTATCTGTGTTGTTCTTAATCATAAGGTCCTTTTTTAAAAATTCAAATGTTAAGTGATGATAGCGCCTAGACCTTGCTTTCTAAACTTATCTTTAAAAAATTATGTATTTATTTTTATTTTTTGGCCTCACCACATACCGTGAGGGATCTTAGTTCCCCAGGTATCTAGCCCTTGTGCCCTGCCTTGGAAGCATGGAGTCTTAACCAATGGACTGCCAAGGAAGTCCCAGTATATTAAAAAAAATGTTTTTAATCTTTTAAAAGAATTTCGGCCGCTTCATCTGGCTTGCAGGATCTCAGTTCCCCAACCAGGGATTGAATCTGGGCCAAGGCATTGAAAATGCTGAATCCTAACCACCAGACCACCAGTGAATTCCTGTACTTAATATATTTTTGGAGCTCATTCTATATCAATATGTAAAGAACATCCTAGATTATATTTCAGCTGAATATTATTCTACTCTAAGGATATGTGTTAAGTCGCTTCAGTCATGTACAACTCTTTGCAACCCTATGAACTGTAAGCCCACCAGGCTCCTCTGTCCATGGGGATTCTCCAGGCAGGAATACTGGAATGAATTGCCATACCCTCCTCCAGGGGATCTTCCCGATCCAGGGATCAAACCTATATCTCTTACTTCTCCTATATTGGCAGGCAGGTTCTTTTATCACTTGAACCTTAGTTTATATTGCCATGCCCCACTGATGTACTTTGAACACTTTTGTTTTGTTTTAAGTAGCTGAATTTTAGAGTCTTAGAATCTGGGAGATTATTCAGTCCTAGCTTAGAAATTCTTTCATAGAATCCTACTCCACTTCTGAGACTCAGGTCAGTGCTGCCTCCTCTGGGGAGCTCTACCTCCTTCTCCCATCATCCTGACACGTACCTTTGCCAGAACTCTAATCATGTGATATTATTAAGGGAAAGGCATGATAACATTTCCTTTTATATTCTCTCACCCTGTGTTCCAGCAGAGTAGGTGCTCAGTGGATATGAATGAAATTGAATTGATCATCCCTGATAAGGAAACCCTCCACATTCTGCTGCTTGAATACCTCTAGTGACAGAGATCTCACTTCCTGAAAAGTACATTCTGCCTTTGAGAGACTGTATCAGAAGCAAAGTTCCTTTCTTCTGTTAATAATACAACACAGCAATTTAATTCTTTTTCTAGATATATTTAAGATCTTTCTCTAAACCACTCACTTTCTCTGTGGGTCCTGTTTCCAGACCCTTCTCCTTCCAGTAATTTCATCCATACATTTTTTGGCTTATAACCCTTAAAAAAATGATCTGTGATCACTACACACTTATTAGAACTTGTTGTTGTTATTTAGTCACTAAATGTGTCCAACTCTTTTGCGACCCCATGGACTATAGCCCTCCAGGCTCCTCTGTCCATAGGATTTCCCAGGCAAGAATACTGGAGTGGGTAGCCATTTCCTTCTTCAGGAGATCTTCCCAACCCAGGGATCAAACTCAAGTCTCTTGCTTTGGCAGGCAGATTCTTTACCACTGAGCCACCAGGGAAGCCTGTGATAGAGTGTGCTTATTTGCCCAGTGGTGTCTAACTTTTTGTGAGCCTTTGGACTGTAGCCCACCAGGCTCCTCTGTCTGTGGGATAGAATACTACTCAGCAAAAAGACTAAATTAAAAAGCAAATAGATTGACATCCTAACAACATTGATGAATCTCAGAATAATTATACTGAGTAAAATAAGCTGGATGAAAAATAACAAGAGTTAGTGCTAGGTGATTCATTTATTTAAAATTCTAAAAAATGCAAACTGATAGTGACAGAAAGCACCTTAGTGGTTGCTCGGGGATGTGGAGCTGGGAGGAGCAAGAGGAAGGATTATGAAGGGCACAAGGAAACTCTGTGTAGTAATGGTTATGTTTACTTGATTCTAGTGATGGTTATGCACCCATCAAAATTATCAGATTGTATATTTTAAACATGTGCAGTTTATTGTAATTCAATGATACCTCGAGAACGCTGTTTTAAAAAAAAAATGTCTAAGGAGTCCCCCGGTGGTCCAGTGGTTTGGACTTGATGCTTTCACTGCAGTGACCTGGTTCGGTCCCTGGCTGAGAAACTAAGATCCCATGAGCCTTGTAGTGCAACCAAAAATCAATGGAATTGGCTACATCCCCTCGTTGACACTGATTGATATGGTGCACAATAGGGCAGCTAGCTCCTTGGATTTTGTTACTATATTCTGTTGGTGACACCCAAGTTTATGTGAGTTTTTTTTTTTTCCAAATTTTTTTTATTTATGGCTGCACTAGGTCTTCATGGCTGGGTGTGGGCTCCCTCTAGGTGCAGCGAGCAGGGGCTACTCCCTAGTTTGGGTGCTTAGTTTTTTCATTGCAGAGGGCTTCTCTTGTTGCAGAGCGTGGGCTCTAGGGCTCGCAGCCTTCAGTAGCTGCAGCACCCGGACTCAGTAGCTGTGGCTCTTGGGCTGTAGAGCACGGGCTCAGTAGCTGTGGTCCACGGCCTTTGTTGCCCCTCGGCATGTGGAATCTTCCTGGACCAGGGATCGAACCTGTGTTCCCTGCATTGACTGGCGGATTAACCACCAGTTAACCCATTAACCAGTGGTCCAGTTAATCCAGATAATCCAGTGGTCCATTAACCACTGGACCACCAAGGAAGTCCATATGTGAGTTTTAGGAGTGCTATCACTGTCCTTTAAGTTCAGCAAAACTTATAGGACATTGACATCATCAATGCTGACACGCCAACTCTACTCCAATTTTTAAAAATTAATTTATTTTTATTGAAGGATAATTGCTTTACAGAATGTTGCTGTTTCTGTCAAACCTCAACATGAATCAGCCATACATATATCCTCTCCCTTTGGAAACTCCCTCCCATCTCTCTCCCCATCCACCCCTCTAGGTTGACACAGAGCCCCATTTGAGTTTCCTGAGCCATACAGCAAATTCCCATTGGCTATCTATTTTTACATATGGTTTCCTCCAATTTTAATGTGAATTGTGTCAATTACCCCATTCGATGTTCATTTCATTTGTTTTTTTCTAATGGAACAAGAGATGGCATGGAACAGTGGAAAGTATAATATGAACTTTGGGGTCAGATTCCTTTCACTAGATGCTCGGGTGGATATGTTACTGAGCTTCTCTGAGACTCAGTGTCCTTACTTGTAAAGTGAGTCAATATTTGTGATCTCGTACAGGTGTGACAATCAAATGACACCTCTAAAGGAAATGAACTTAGTACTTGGTCCATTAGGGCACTCAGTGAAGAGAAGCTAGTTTTATAGCTTTGAGATGGAAGGGAAGGGGGGCAGGGCACAACCTTTAAAAGACTGAAAACAGTCATTGAAGATAGGGCAAAAACTGGCTAGAATAGATTGGGTTCAAGATGGCAGAAGACTCGACTTTCAGTAGACCTTGAGCATCATACACCCATTGTAATACACTAGCTAAATCACACACCCCCAGGTGCCAGGACGGTTCCCACGTGGCCCATAGAAGACCAAAAGTGAGCAGTGGTCCAATTCCTAGAAATACCTGCCCCTTCCCCAAAATAGTTGAAATAACCCTTCTACTCATTATCCTGTGATATTACCCAGCCCATGAAAATGAACCGCCCCATATTTCAGGGTTTCTCACCTTCTAAGATGGCTCACACTCTCTCTGTAGAGTGTGTGTCTCCAAGAGCCACCCTCGGCTTTTGAGACAGACTGTGTGCTACCTATGGAATGTGTAGCTCTCTAAATAAATCTACTTATTATGTATCACTTTGACTTTCACTGAATTCCTTCTGCACTGAGAATAAAGAACCTGAGCTTCATTAAGTCCTGAGGCCAGGTGAACAGTTTTAGCTGGCAGATTGTGTGTTTGAGGCCCAGCTGGGGTTTTCAGTTATTGCTCCATCACCCTGCCCATCACAGTATTTTAAAATCTTCATTCTGTGTATGTCAGACTTCTCACCATTGTAACATCTCTGTATCTAATTAGCTGACCTACACACCTTTAAGGGTTTTCCAGGAGGCACTAGTCATAAAGAACCCACCTGCCAATGCAGGAGACACAAGAGATGTGGGTTCAATCCCTGGCTTGGGAAGGTCCCCTGGAGGAGGGCATGGCAACCCACTCCAGTATTCTTGCCTGGAGAATCCCATGGACAGAGGACCCTGGTGGGCTACAGTCCATAAGGTCACAAAGAGCTGCACACAACTGAAGCGACTTAGCACATACACACCTTTATCAGACTTTCTAATGTGAACATTGAAATGGGCCAGGTCGAAACCAGCCTCATGACATACCACCACTGAGTTTCTCCAGACTGATCTACACTCTTTGGGTTGGAAGTGATGAGAGTAGCCCTACATTTCTAAGCGGGGTGGCTAACATGCCGGCTAATGTCGGAGCTGTTAAAGGAGCGTGGCATGAGAGTAAAAGTAGGGCAGCATAAAATAGAATGGCGGCTACTCAAAAATCAAATGTAGAATCATCATAAAATCTAACAATCCCACTTTTGGGCATATACCTGAACGAATTGAAACCAGGGAGTCTAACAGATGTATCTACGTCCAAGTTCGTAGCCAAAAATTACCCACCAAAAGGGTGAATCAGTAGCCAAAAGGCGGGAGGAGCCCAAGTGTCTTATCCAGATGAATGGATAAGGAAAAGATGACCTAAACATATAGTGGAATATTATTAAGTCATAACAAGAAGTTCTACATGCTGCATCATGGATGAACCTTAAAGACATGCTAAGTGATGTAAGCCAGACACAAGAGGAAGACCTTGCATGGTTCTACTTATACGGGGTCTGTACAGCGGTCAAATTCTAGAGATAGAAAGTAAAATGGTTGGTTGGTAGGGGCTGGGGAGAGAGGAATAAGGAGTTATTGTCTAATGGGTACCGTTCAAGTTGAGAATATGACAGAGTTCTGGAGATTGATGGTTGCACAACAATATGAATGCACTGAATGCTGCTGCTGCTAAGTCACTTCAGTCGTGTCCGGCTCTGTGCGACCCCATAGACAGCAGCCCACCAGGCTCCCCCCGTCCCTGGGATTCTCCAGGCAAGAACACTGGAGTCGGTTGCCATTTCCTTCTCCAATGCATGACAGTGAAAAGTGAAAGTGAAGTCGCTCAGTCATGTCCAACTCTTAGCGACCCCATGGACTGTAGCCCACCAGGCTTCTCCATCCATGGGATTTTCAAGGCAAGAGTACTGGAGTGCGGTGCCATCGCCTTCTCCAGTACTGAATGCCACAGAACTGTATATCTGGAAGTGGTTAAAATAGTAAATTTTATGTTACGTTTATTTTTCCACCTTTCTTCTTATTCGTTTTCTTTCTCCTTTTTGTCCATGCAGTGAGGCATGCGGAATCTTAGTTCCTCAACCAGGGACCAAACCCACACTCTGTGCAGTGGAAGCTCAAAGTCTTAACAACTGGATCACCAGGGAAGTCCTTATTTTACCACAATTTAAAAATAAAGTGGAGTAGCAGGCTGTTCAGTGGTGGGGAAAGCCTGGCCCATGAGCTGGAGAGACAGCAGAGTTGGGATGAGCTGGAGTGGAGGTTGGCCTGGTCAGAACTGGGACGAGACAGGATAGGAGGTCAGCATGCCCTAGTGAGCCCTGAAGTCCAGCTGAAAAACTGGGACTTGAGATCCCCGCTGAGTCACTCCTTGGAGTCAAACCCTTGCCTCCTGGTTAAAATGAACACTTTCCTGGGGGTGAGTTAACGCAGGGACTCTACAGCTGGCATATCAAGTTAATGCAGATGGGTTTGCAAGCCAGCCACTAGTGGTGGGTTTATGGTTAGAGTGGGGACAGAGTGCAGCCCTCTTGATGGGCAAGCTCGAGCAGAAAGACACCTCCTCATTGTCCAGGACTGTCATAGCTCTGGGCTTGTATTGCAGTTCCTCCATTCAGAGTCAGAGGAATGTGCTCTTAACTGTTCTGTGCCTCAGATTCCTCATCTGTAATCTGGGGACAATGTAACCTTGTGGGTCAGGGATAAAAAGAAAAAAGGTCCATGTGAAGAGTCTGCCACTTTTGTCTTCTCCTTCCAGGGAAGAAGGCTGGCCTGTTGGCATGCTATTTCAGAGGAAGTGAGAAAGGGCAAAGCCCAGAGTGGGTCAAATTTCTTTAAATAAGTAAGAATGGGACTTCCCTGGTGGCTCGGATGGTAAAGAATCTGACTGCAATGAAGGAGACCTGGGTTCGATCCCTGGTTCGGAAAGATCCCCTGGATGAAGCAATGGCTACCCACTCCAGTATTCTTGCCTGAAGAACCCCGTGGACAGAGGAACCTGGCGGACTACAGTCCATGGGGTAGCAAAGAGTCCGACATGACTAAGCCGTCTATCACTAAGTAAGAATGAAGGGGGAGGGAGGAAGAAGAGATTCACAGAACCATTCCTGGTGTGGGGCTGTGGGGAGAGAGAGGCAGAGGAGATGGGCTAAGCAGTGGCACTTAGGGAGATAAGAAGTCCCCGTTTCGTAGTTATACTTTCCCCATAGCACATGTGCTTCCTCAGGAGGTTTTCAGAAAAGACCTATTGTGTTAATTTTCAAGCTGTCTTGGAGTTCTGAGCTTCTTTTAAAACAAATTTTATTTTTTTAGTTTAATTTAAAAAATTTGAGGGGCCATACTGTGTAGCATGCAGGATCTTAGTTCCCTGACCAGGGATAGAACCCGGGCCCCCTACATTGGGAGCACAGAGTCTTAACCCTTGAACCACTGAGGAAGCCCCTCTGAGCTTCTTTTGAACACTGTTCTAGGACTTGAGGTGACTCATTCCATCTGGTTTACATTTGCAAAACACCCAGTGCATTGTAGGGGTTCCACAAATGCTCCCAGTTATTTTGGGAGAAGAAGACCTGAGAGTTGGGGAGACAAGGCCTGGGTATTTTCAAAGAGCAGAACACTTCCTGAGATTCCAGGCTACTAGGTGAGGTCAGGGACAGGGTAGCCTGGTGGGCTGCCGTCTGTGGGGTCGCACAGAGTCGGACACGACTGACGCGACTTAGCAGCAGCAGCAGGTGAGGTCAAAGGAATGGTAGGCCCCCAAACCCTCCCTTCTCTTTAGAGCTGCACTGACCAGTATGGTAGCTACCTGTCACATGTAGTATTTAAATTTCAAAAAAAAAGTTTAAAAAACTCAGTTCCTAAGTCAAACTTCCTAAGTCAAGCACAAGAGGCATTCAATAGCCACATGCAGCTAGTGGCTACCACTCTGGCCCATGGAGCAGAGAATACTTCCATCAGCATGGACGCTTCTGTTGAGCCGCCTGCTCTAGAAAGATGAGGGAAAAGCCCAAGTAGGTTGATGTTTGTTTATACCCTTACTGGTTCCCAAAAGGATCTGAAGCAGCTGAGGACGGCCCGTGGCCCTGAGCCCAGTGCCCTCTGGCTACAGATGAGAAGGCTGGCATGTGGGCTGAACTGGGTCACGAGTGGAGTAGCAAAGAGAAGAGGCCCCCGTGGGCTGAGCTCCGGGGCCCAGAAAGGAAGTGGGAGAGAAGGCGGAGGTGGGGATGTTGTGGGAGTGAGTGTCAAAGGACAAGGCCGTGAGCAGTCAGATGTTGAGCAATGCGAGAGTGAGGGGAAAGATCTCTGTTCCTCTTAGCAATGTATGGTTATCTCACTTGTTTAATCAAGGAGTCCCCGATGCCCTTCTGTTCTTAGATACAAATTCCAAATTCCAGCTAATCAGAGGCAATTACAGGATATGGCTGGCTGGGTGCAAGTTCTGACTGGCAGTGTGCTGGGTAGGATGCCTGCATTCGTGCTCACCGCCTGGCTGGTGTGTTCGTCCCAGAGGCGGCGGGGCCGGGAGACATCCTTCTCAGGGTGATGTGAGTGGAAGGTTCTAGCGGAAGGGGGCCGGGTCCTGAGGTTTTCCTGTGGCACTTTCAAAGCAAAGATACCCTTTAGGAGGATGGCTTCTTTTTGAGGGCAAATCAAGAGCTCAAGAAAAAAAAAGTTCACTCCATTTGACTTTTTTGTTAAACTCATTTCTTGGGATTAAGACGAGCCAAACATATATTAAGATGATTTTAATTTAAGCTTTGTTGGAAAGTTCAAAGACATCACAGGGCGAGATGGGGTGCCAAGGCAAGCAGCTTCTTATTGCTTAATTTGAGATAATATATTCCCATAGATTTAAGTTTTACTTTTATTTTGAGGTGTAACAGACTTACAGCAAAAAGCGCTCATCTTTAATGTAGAGCTTGGTGAATTTCTGCATATGTATGTACCTGTGTAGCCTCCACCCAGAACAAGATGCAGAACATTTCCAATACCCTAGAGAGTTCTCTCATGCTTCCTCCTAGTCAATTCCCCTCCCCAGAGGTAATTTCTATTCTGATTTGTACAGCTGTCAGTTTAGCCCGTTCTTTATTTATGTATTATTTTGGGCTGCGCTGGGGCTTCGTTGCTGCGCTTGGGCTTTCTTTAGCTGCAGCGAGCAGGGGACACTCTTGGTTTCAGAGCACGGGCTCTAGGCACACGGGCTTCAGTAGTTGCAGCACGCAGGCTCCGTAGTTGTGGCTCTAGGGCTTGGTTGCTCCTCAGCATGTGGAATCTTCCCAGACCAGGGATGGAAACTCATGTCTCCCATATTGGCAGGCAGATTCTTACCTACTGCACCACCAGCGAAGTCCTAGTCTGCTCCGGAACTCCATACAGATGGGCTCATATAGTGCATATGGCCCATGTCTCGCTCCTTCCACTCATAAGTCCATGAACTTTTTAAGGAAAATTTAATGAATACAGATCCACAATTCTTTGCCTAAGACCACTGGAGCCTAATAGGTTTCGAAAATGCAGGATTTTTCATAGTTTAGAAAGGTGGCTTGATGAGATCACTTACACTGTATATATTATAAAATGCCACCAGTAGGGTCTAGGGCAGCACTGGTAAACATACAAACATTTCTGAGCAAAGCCTATGAATATTCACACATTAAGTAGTGTAAATAAAGGCTGTAAATAGCTCCCCCCCAACTCCCCCTCAGTTGAGGTTGGTTTTGCAGCCAAAGAAGTTCACGTCGGGTCAGGCTTTGCAGTCAAATGACTTAAGATAAAACGCTTTCAGAGGTTTGGGGTTTTTGAACTGAAAAAGAGAATAATGAACCTGTTAGTTCCCGATGAGCCATCGGCTCTGTGGGAGGCAAGCACCCGGATCCAGGGCTGATAGAAGGTGACAGAAAGCAGCTCCCCCAAGCCCCTGGAAGTGTGCACCAAGCTGGGTCCATCAGGAGCAGAGTTTCTTGGTTAGGGCTGTCAGAGGGTCCACACATGAGCTTCCAACGCTGAAGAAGCATGTGTCTTGGGCATTTTTCTGAGATCCCTGTCTTTGCTTAGATTTTCAAAAGAAATCTACACAAATAAGGCTTAGAGCTCAGTTGGAGGGTACCCTTGAGGGTCAAAGCGGTGCTTAGTTAGAGCTCCTCTGCTTGGACCTGGCTGTCTAACAGACTGTGTCTCTGATGACAGACTCTCAGTGACAATCAGGTGAGGTGGTGAGAGGCAGCAAACACGCACAGAGAGGCTGACGTGTGGAGAAGGAGGGTGAAGGAGGAGAATTTAGGGTCGGAGTTAGGGATGAGTGTGAGGGGAACCAAGAAGAAAATACACCCAGGATTGCTCCCGCCCTCTGTGTATACTGTGTGGCTCTGAGCCCAGGAGAATTTCTCCCTGGGGTTGGGGGTTATATCTTGAGTTTAGGAGCCTACATGGAACATTTACTTTCTGTCCGGGGCTGAGGATGCAAAGAGGAGTAAGAACTCCCTGTCTGTAAGCCTGTGGGAGCTAGATTGTATCTCTCTGATGGGTTCCCATTCCACCCCTCTCCACCACTAAAGGAAACACACACACACACCCCAGGAGTGACCTCACAATACAGGCCTCTGGCTCTAAACCTTTTGGGCTTTCTCCTCCCTACCCTCCTAGGTCCCATGTTGATAAAGACCAATCGAAAGGAAGGAAGGTTTTCTTTGCTGACAGTGACGTGCAGCCACTAAGGTGATGTGTTTCTCAGAGGTGTGGAGTGGTGTTGCTGGCGTTTTAGTTCCTTTCCAATATCCACCCCCTTTTTTTTTTGCATGCCACATGGCATGGGGGATCTTAGTTCCCTGGCCAGGGACTGAATCTGTGCCCCCTACAGTGGAAGCTCAGAGTTGTAACCACTGGACCACCAGGGAAGCCCCATTTTCCCGCCACTTAGTTGTGCGACCTTGGACCAGTGCTCTGCCCCGAGTCTCAGTTTCCTCATTTGTAGAATGACTCACTAGGCCTACTGCTCCCTACTTTACAGGTTGTTGTGAGGATCAAAGGGAATAGTATGGAGGAAGATGTCAATGGCAAGGCTTACACAGGTCTGAACTATGCTCACAACGTGTGTGCTGTGTTCCCAATCTCACAGGCAACCCGCATTCAGCACCTGAAGTAGCAGCATGTTAGGGGGTGTCATTCTACCTGCGAGGCACCCAGGGGTGCTACAGGGCTGTATGGCCTCATGGGTGACCACTAACGGGTTCTCTGCACCCTTCAATGTGGTTTTACTCTCCGGTTGCAATAGTTCTTTGGAAAATAGTTGCTTGTTAACAGATGTTGATAATAGTCCAAGAAAAGTTATTTTTCACTATAGCCCCCAAGGCTCAATGCCTACAAGTGCTCAAGAACTGCTTAAGCTAAAGATTTGCAGGGACTTCCCTGGTGGTCCGGTGGCTAAGACTCTTGTGCTCCCAATTCAGGGAGCCTGGGTTTAATCCCTGGTGAGGGAACTAGATCCTGCATGCCACAATTAAGATCCAGGGCAGCCAAATAAATAAATATTTTAAATAAATATAAATAAAGATTTGCAGATCCCACCCTCATCTTCTCAGATGCCCACTGTTGTGGGAGTGAGCTAAAACCCTTCCCTACCATATAAGGGCTGGATGAGGGGCTGGGGCAAGACCACCAGTGCCCCAGAACCTGAGAGTTAGAAATGGTCTTTCCCATGGACAACAGTCCTGCTGTTTGGAATGTTTCTGTACAACAAAGTGGGAAAGTATGAAGATGGTCATCACGGAGTTATTTGTAATAGCAGTTAAGTTGACAGCAACCACAATGTCCACCCCGTGACGGATGCTGGGATAAATGATGGAGTCCACGCGAAGCTGGCTTCCATGCAGCCATGACAAAGAATGTCAGAGAACAGCACTTCCTACCTGAGGCTCCACAGACCGGAGCCCTAGGAGGATCCCTCAAGGGACTTCACAGTGAAATATGTCTAGGAACCGCCAGTCTCCTCCTGATGATTCAGAATACACATTAGTAAATTAAAGACTCTGAGAAGTCCTCCAGGAAAGAAGCCCATTTAAGCTGCCGTGAGCCAGTGCGTCCCAGACAGTCAGAGAAAGACACACCTATGAAAAGCAAAATGGCTCTGGTGCTCTGTGGGACCAGTTCGGGGAACGCTGGTTACAGGAGACTCGAATGGGAAGAGCTGGCTGAAAAATGCGGGTTCTGAGAGTTTCTGCAGGACAATTCAAACTCACAAACCAACCAATGGTCTATCTATATTTGGAAAAAGCCTAGCAGGATACATCCCAGACAGGCAAGGGTGGTTGGGGTGGGGAGATTATCAGTGATTTCTATCTTCATCTGTTCATTGATTTGGGTTTTCTAAACTGCCTTTCTTTGCTGTGTATAGTTTTTATAATGAGTTACAAAAGGAAAAAAAAATTGTTTAGAAGACTGAGTGATGGCTGAAGGCCCGTGCAGGGCGCTGCCCCACCTGGAGGAGCTGAGCGTCCAGCTTGGCTGGCGGCTGGCGGCGAGGCCAGGTCCTTATTTAGGCAGAGCCGCCCGAGCTCGCATTCCAGCGGGGATTCTTCCCGGCGCATTCCTCCCCCAGCACCGCGCGTCCAGCTGCAGCCCGGCTCCTCCCTCCCAGGGCCTCCCTCGCCTTTGGTAGCCGCCGCCGCCGCCGGCCCGGCCAGGCCAAACATCTGGACCTCATTAGGAGCCGCCAGCACCAAAGCCCGCACATCTGGCCGCCGCGCGGCGGAGTGCGCGTCAGGGCAGCGGAGGGGAAGGGGCACGTCAGGACAGGGCCGCCCGGAGCGCATCTGGACGTGGGAAGGCGGTGGGCGGCTGGCCGCGGACAGTACAGTGCACTGCGGGCTGGGGCGGCCCGCGCCCCGCCGCGCCCCCGCCCGGCAGAGACGCTCCCTCCCTGGTGGTAAAGCCAGGGCCCCCTGTGACCTCCCAGACTGGGGGCCGGGGCTCTAATCCAGGCCGGGTGCTCTTGCCCTTGGGCGGCCTGGGGCTGGGTTCCCCGGGGAGCTTGCCAGGGCAGCTTCAGACCCCATTGCAAAGCAGAAATGGATAGGAATGGGGACTGCCTAAGCGCTGGGTGGCTGAGCCCTGGGGTTGCAGGTCCGGAGGCAGGGTTTTCTACATCAGGACCATATGAGAAAGGCGGGAGGTGCAAGGAGACAAGATGGAAACGGCATCCCCATCGCCTTGTCCAGGACACACCCAGATCCGGCTCTGCCCCTGTGTGCCATTATTTGCCCCTTTGAGGTCGGCTCAGCCAAGTCTTGAGGAACCCTGCCGGTTCTTTCCTTGAGAAAGAGGTGGATACTCCTGATGTCCTTTCCAAAACAAGGCAGAGATCAAAGAAAACAGCCAGTCAATGAAACAGAAGGTCTGTCACCTCAGTTGTCACTCCTCCCCTTTGTCCAGGGCTCCCACCTGGACAGGCCCTTCGCCCCAGTAACCCCCAAATTCTCCTGCTTCTGCTCTCCCTCTCTCCACCACCTCTCACCCACCAGCCCCTGCCCACCGCAGAGAGTGGCTTACCCATGGGTCCATATGCCTGCACAAGTACCCTCAGAGGAATCCTCAGAAAGCCCTAATGGGTGCCAGTTCTAGGAGTGGAAGTCAAGGAGTACAGCAGAAAGTTCAAGGGCTTCAAACCCAACAGACACAGTCCCAGATCCTGCTGACTAACCCTCTGAGCACTAGTTTTTTTGAGCGAGATGATATCTTTTAGAGAACTGTCTGTTTGTCTTAAATTTTATTTATTTATTTATTTTTGGCTGTGCTGGGTTTTCTTTGCAGCTCAGGCTTTTCTCTAGTTGCTGTGAGTGGGGACTACTCTTTATTTTTTTTGGGGGGGACTACTCTTTAGCTGTAGTGCGTGGGCTTCTCACTGTGCTCGCTTCTCTCCTTGCGGAGCTCAGGCTCTGGGGCACGTGGGTGCAGTAGTTGCAGCTCCCGGGCTCCAGAGCACAGGCTCAGGAGCTGTGGTGCACCCGGCTCAGTTGCTCCACAGCACGTGGGATCTTCCCAGATCAGGGGTTGAACCCATGTCTTCCACATCTGCAGGCAGATTCTTTACCACTGAGTCACCGGAGAAACCCTGATAAATGTTTTAAGCTCTGTGACAGAAATATAATTCTATTGTATGTTTATCCAATAGAAATATAACGTCAGCACACATGTAATGGGAGAGGGTATTTACACTTTCATTTTGGAAGCATTTTAGATTTATAGGAAAGTTGCAAAAATTATACAGGGAGTTCCAGTAAACTCTTCACCCAGCTTCTCCTAAGGTCAACATCTTGCATAACCATGGTACATTTGCCAAAACTAAGAAATTAACAATGGCACATCAACTTTATTCAGATTGTACTAGTTTTCTCGATCAAATGTAATTTTACACTTTCTTCTAGCTACATTAAAAAAAAACACAAACAGGTAAGGGAATTCTCTGGTGGTACAGTGGTTATGGTTCCTCACCTCCACTGCAGGGGATCTGGATTCAGTCACTGGCTGGAGAACTAAGATCCCACAAGCCTCACGTCAAGACCAAAAATCAATCAATAAAAATTCAAATGAAAAAATTAAAAATACAAGTAAAGTTAATTTTAATAATGTATTTTAAGCCAGCATATCCAAAATATTGTCATAGCAGCATTAATCAATATAAAAGACATTATGAATGAGATCGTCGACATTTTTAAAATAGTAATCTTTTAAATCAGTGTGGATCTTATAGCGCATTTCAATTTAGAGACAATTTTTTTTGCTTGCTGTGTAGTAAGACTTCCACAAAACATATAGTTGGAACAGTACATTCATATACCAAAGTTGCTCCAAACATACTTGAAAGTTTTCTGATAACTTAATTAAAACTGAGTTAAATTAAACATTTAGTTCCTTAATTGCACTAGCCACTTTTCAAATGCTCAGTAGCCATGTATGGCTAGTGACTTCAATGCTGGACAGCTCAGATTTAAATAAATAAAATGATAATGTATGAAGACTGGTATCTAACACATAGTGGGTATTTAGTAAATAGTGTCTTTGGTATTATATTGGATTTTACCTAGAGTGTCTAAAAGATTTATTTGCTTTATTTATTTTTTTGGCTGCAGTGGGTTTTTGTTGCTGCACTTGGGCTTTCTCTAGTTGCAGAGAGCAGGGACTGCTCTTTGCTGTGGTCTTAGGGCTTCTCACTGTGGTGGTTTCTAGAGCTCAGGCTTAGCAGTTGTGGCCCACGAGCTTAATGCTCGACAGCATGTGGGATCTTCCCAGACCAGGGATTGAACCAGTGTCCCTTGCATTGCAAGGCAGATTCTTAACCACTGGATCACCAGGGAAGCCACCAAAATCTGATTTCTAATCATGTCATCAAGACTATGTGTCCATCTCCACGTGTAATTCAAGGAAGCAGAGAGACATAGAGGGACCAGGTAGAGGGACCTCTCGCCCCTCAGTGTTCTGGGTTCTTGTGCGGGTTGAATCCAGAGAGGAGCTCTGAGTTCCCACCCAGCTCCTCCTCCTCTTATTTCCAGATCTGGGTGCTCATTTTCCTCTCCGGGCCTCAGTTTCCCCAAATGGGTTAAGTAAATGAGAGGGAGGTTGGTTTGGGTTACTGGATCCACCTAGAACATTTTAGAATTATTTCAGGGAATTCCCTCGTGGTCCAGTGCTTAGGACGCCATGCTCTCACTGCCTAGGGCCTGGGTTCAACACCTGGTTGGGGAACTAGATTCCACAAGCCATGCGGTACTGCCAAAAAACAACAAAACATAATTATTTGTGCAGGTGACATTTGGCTGCCCTCACTTCTCAAAATTCACCCAGTGCTAACTGGTCAATAAGGAAATAGACACAATAGAAAAAGAGGACTTATTTTTTGATTCACAGTGTGGGCAGGGGACCTGCCATTGTAGTTCTTAATATTTGTGTCCACAGACTGAGACACCCTCTCCCAGTCTCGAGGTGCCTAGGAAACCTAATTAATTATGGAATTATGGTGCAACACTTGTGCTAATATAGAATAGGGCCGAGGGAGTTAGGTGTCTCGGGGGATATTTATAACAAGCCGTGGCAGTCTGGTGAGTCATGGCTCTGCTTTCCGAGAGGACACACCTGCCTCCCAGGAGGGGAAGCTGCTGCTTGAGGGTCAGCCTCCCGCTTCCCTGGCCAGATTAGAGACACACACGGTGTTGGGAAGCCCCCCTCCATTCCGTGGGCTCCCCTGGGACACTGATCAGTGCAACCCATCCCCCACCCTGTTTCAGCAGAATTTCCCAACAGCCTCCCACTTCCCAGACTGAGGTTGTGCTGTCCACTGATGAGGCTGCAGACTGGCTGCACCCTGGGAACATCTTATTCCAGAGAGATTCCTTCCGGGAAGGCTTTCTACCGTCAAGCCCAGCTGTGCAACCAGGCTCTTGAGCAGCCTCCATCCGGGGCCAGTCCTTCCGGGATGCTGAGAGGCAAAGTCCAGAGTGGAGAGCAGAACATCGAGCCCTTTCTCTGTGCCAAGCCCTGGGAAGGGCACTTGGCACCCCTCAGCTCACTGAGGTGACACAATAAGCTGAATGATGAGTTCCATCAACCCGTATTTCACAAACTGAGATTTATGGAAAAGCAGCTGGAAAGGAGCACACAGTTAAAAAGTTCTAAAGCCAGGGTTCTAACCCAGGCTTGTCTAAGTCCTGTCTTGTTTTCATAAGATCATCTCAAGCTATTGGACTAATGGTACAAAATATGCATTTATCACTAACCCTTGAAACATTGAAAGGAGGGCCAAACTGAGAAAGTGGAATAACTTCCAAAATAATAGAAGGAAGCATTCAGTGGCAATATATATAAAGAGGGAAAAAAGAATATAGGACTGATGGAACCAATAGAAAATAGATTTAATCCTAAATGTATTCACAACTGGGCCTTGCCAGGTGGCACAGTGGTAAAGAATCCACCTGCCAATGCTGGAGACACATGACATGTGCGTTTGATCCCTGGGTTGGGAAGATCCCCTGGAGGAGGAAGTGGCAACCCTCTCCAGTATTCTTGCCTGGAGAACCCCATGGACAGGGGACTGTCCTATGGACTGGCAGGCTACAGTTCATAGGGTTGAAAAGAGTCGGATATGACTGAATGACTGAGCACACACATTCGAACACACATTTACAATTACATTAAATACAAATGGATGAAATGTTCCTGTTAAAAGATAAAGGTTGTCAGAGTGGATAGAGGACAGAGCCCGACTCTCTGGGGTTTACAAGAGATACATCCAAGGCATAAATAAGGATTCAGAAAGGGGGAAGGCAGAGCCTAAGTCTACATCAAAGACCTCTGAGGCTGTAGGAACTGCCCTCTCTCCCAGATTTCAGCCTCCCAGCTGGTCCCTTTCTTGCCTTGGCCTCAGTCATCCTGTGAGCATGTGGTGTAGTAGAAGGCACTCAGGCACTGGTGTTAGATGAACCAACCATGTGACCCTGGACTTTCTAGGGCTACCTGGGCCTCAGTGTTCTCCTCTGTAAAATGGAACAATAACTAATATCTTAGAGAGCTACTGTAAGAGCTGGAGACAATAGGTTCGTGGGAAGCGACACACTGGAGCTCTTATTATCTTTACTTTTTGTTCATATGGTGGTCATTTTACTTGTGCCTATGTAATTGATAAGACCCTATAGGCTGCCCTGACAGTGTGATGGAATTACGAAAACCTTTTTGGGTGGTTGGGAGAGCGTGGTGGATGGGGAGTAGCGGTGAGCCCACTCTTCCTTCTGTGCTGGGGGTTCCCCAGAGCCAGATACCCTGTTCCTATCTGCTTGCAAGCCTGCCCAACTTGTTGCTGTTTGATTAAGTCACACTCCTGTTCAGGCCCTAACCTTGGTGACTTCCTACCATCCATGTGTCAGAGTCCCTCTTGTCTCCAAGACCTTTGAAGTCTTGCTTTCTGCCCTTTCCTGCCTGTGGGCTCACCGCCGCATTAAACAGCCACTCAGCCCTTCTCCTGCATGCCCCTCTGAGCCTGGCCCAGGGGGGCCCCTCTCCTTGGTCATTCCGGCTCACACTCCCTTTTCTACAATTCTGGAATCCAAAAGCTCTGAAAATCAGACCTTAAAGAAAAAATAGGTTTGATATAAACTTGATTTGGCTATGAACCTGGTCTGCCCTGGTGTGAGGTTATTTAAAGTCTTTATTATGTCTCTTACTGTTCATAGATCTTGTGGCAAAAGCTTTGCTGTGTTTAATTGAGGGTGCCGTCCAGACCCTGCTGGGTGTTCTGGAGCATCAGCACTCCCTCATGTGACCTTTCTGAAATCCGGAAAGCTCCGAAAACCCACAGGCGTCTGGCCCCAGGGCTTCGGGTGAGGAGCCCTGAGCCTGCAGTAATGACAGCCTGCTGTGCGCAGGTGCTTTACCTATGTATTCATCTCTCATCCTGGTCAGAGCCCTGTTAGGCGGGCGGTCCTCCATCTCCCGCATGAGGGTACTGAGACCCAAGGTCATCCACCTGGGAGAGTGGCTGCCAACGCTTTCTCCTTTGCGTCTAGTTCCTCGTTTTCTCAGGAGCTAGTCCCCAACCCCCACCCCCGCCTCTGCTCCCTCCCTCTCTTCTGACACTCCTGAGATTTCGGTATATACTAATGCCTAGTTTCACTCATCTGACAGTATTCATCCAGGGCTTCTCATACTCTGACATGCACACAAAATCTTAAGATGCTGACTCCGAATAGGTCTGCATGTGATGTCCAGCTCCCAGGGGCTGTCAGATCCCACTTTGAAGAGTAAGGGGCTAAGGGAGAGGTGGGACACAGAGTTGACTAATATGCAATCCCAGCAGGACTTTCCTGGCAGTCCAGTGCTTAAGGATCTGCCTTGCAAAGCAGGGGGCTCAAGTTCAATCCCTGGTCGGGGAAGTAAGATTCCACATGCCACAGAGAACCTAAGCCCACGAACTGTGACTAGAGAGCCCATGCGCCACAACGAAAACTCCTCATGACGCAGCAAAGATCCCGTGTGCTGCAGCTGAGACCCAACGCGGCCAAATAAATAAGTAAATAATAAATGAATTGATTTAAAAAAAGAGATTCAATCGCTGCTGTTATTGCTCCCATTGTAGAAGAGTTCTGTATGTACCTGATCTGGAGGTGGGTGCTATAATTATCCTCATCTGACTGATGAGGAAACAAGCATGGAGGGATTAGGTAACTTGCCTAAGGCCACACAGCTCATAAGTTGCAGAGTCAGAATTTGAACCCAGTGAGCCTGTCTCCAGAGTTCACGCTGTTGGCTACTACGCTACGTACAACTTGGAGAGCTTATCCCTGTCAGTGCGGTGTGATGAGACAATCACTACAGGCAGGATTGGCAACAGGAGAGGGGAGGATTAGGCTCCTTTCTGGCACATGGTCAGTTTTCAGGGTAACTGAAACCCTACCCTTTAAACATCAGAACCGATTCTGTTTAGAAGATCTTTCTAAAATGGGCTGTGCATCTTCCTGCTGTACGTAAGTTGACCTTTTCTCGATCACTCACGACCACTATTAGAATTACTGATGTTTGCGACAGCTTTGTTTCCCACAGCTATTTCTGTGTGTGCTTCCAATAAACCGTGGGCTGAGAAACCAAGTGACCAACCTTGTTAGAAGAACGTGTAAAGTAAAGGTCTGGAGGTGCAGAGTGAGGCTAGAGCAGGTTTTTTTAAGATAAGTATGTTTCACCTTTTGTGCATACCATTTATGAGATTCAGTTTGGTTGCTCACTTACATATTTTTGCTTATTACCTGGGTCGTGGTGGTTTTTCTGAGAGTTGAGGGGGCTGATTAAATATCTCTGTACCTGATTTTCAACCTGGAATGTGATCAGACTTCCAGGGGAATTTTTAGAGCTGCCCAGAGTCCTGTTTTGTACTCTGAGGTGGGATGTGGGCCTCTGCATTTTGAAAAACTGCATTTGGAACCATCAGCACTTATTGAGCACCTACTGTATCCTTGCAAGTACTGAGCACTATGGACAAGAAAACCTGCAAACCCAGTCCTCATGCATTACAATGAGTTGAATAGACAAATTGAAACACACGAAATCAACTCAGGCTAGCTCGCCTTCAGAGACAGGACTCGTGACCGCAGTATAGCCACATAGTGAGGCCATCCCTGGGGAGGGAACAGGAGGCCACTTGGTGTGGTGAGAACAGCGTGGATATGGAATCAGCAAAGCTCGCTCTGAGCTCCCTAACCTGCCAGCAGACTCAAACCCTCTCTGAATATCAGTTTCCTCATCTATCAAATGGGAATAAGCTACTCTCCCTCCCACAGCTGTGACCGGAGAAAGCCTAGGGAAGCGTCCTGTAAGCTGTAGAATACCACCCATATGTGTGGGGTAAGACTCCTGCAGCCTGCAGAGGACACAGACCGACTCTGGTTACTTCCACCCTTGATGGTCAGGCTGTGTGGTAGCCTGGGAGGAGTCTCACCAGACAAAGAGCAGCCCTTGGGGACAACTGAGTCCTCATCCTGGAGTCTGTGGATGCCTGTGTGCCAAACTCGATTATGAACTCTCTCTGCCTCCTGTCCTCTGCTGCCTCCCCGTTTCTGTATCCTGGTCCCTGCCCACTCCCTTCTCCCCACAGAACCCTCACCTTCTGACCACTTAATGCTGGGCTGGTTTCCAAGCATCCTGGTGAGCAAGCTGGCTGGGTGAGCCACTGTCCAATAGAGACGGTCCCCACTGGGCAGTTTTAGTGCTGGAAGGGCCCTCTGATCCGCCCTCCTGCATATCCAGCCTGTGAAGGACTGCCTTTGTGTCAGGCTGAAACTTGGCCTGGGCTGCTGTGGCTGGGGCGTGGGCTCCTGTCCCCAGCGGTACCAGGTAGCGCCTGTGGGGGCCGTGGGCGCGGCTTGCCCTCAGAGAGGGCAGTGCAGACTGTCCATCGCAGAATGCGAGCTATTTTTATGGCGAGAGCACAGCACTGAGGCTGTTAATCCAGCCAGCAAACAGCACCTTCCCTCGTGGGCCCCATGGGGAGGGCCAGCCTCAGGACATACCGTGTAGCCTCTGAAAGGTTGTGGTGTCCTGATATCCGCCTTCTACAGGTTTTCAGTGGACGACACTCTTCTCAATGGCTCCTTGCCCCCAGACATGGGCATGTCTGTGTGCTCCCTAACCCCATGATTAAAAACTGCCTGCAGCATTTCTATGCAAGAATGGTCACTGCGGTGTTGGATAGCGTAGAGAAAAAATTAGCCCCAGTTTATTGTCTAGCAGTGGGGGAACTAGTTCCCTATTTGGGTATATTTATATGACAGTGTGCCTGTATATGTTAAATTACAGTATCAAAAAATTTAATGATGTGGTGTAATATTAAAAGAAAATGCCCATCTGGAATTATTTGTATGTGTGTATGGGAATGTGTTTGTGTACGTTTATCTACACATGTATAAATCACATAGAAAAAAGACCCTGGCAGTCCAGTGGTTAGGACTCCATGTTTCCACCGCAAGGGGAGTGGGTTCGATCCTTGGTTGGGAAACTAAACCCCACAAGCCATGCAGTGCGGCCAAAAATAAAATAAAATTTTAAAAGAGCAGAAGATTTTTATATAAAAACGTTAGCTTTGTTATCTCTGTGTGATATTCTAGAGCAAATTTTGTTTTGTTTTCTCATTTATGCTTTTCTCTTTTTGCACATTTTCCACAACAAATGTGTTACTTTTATTATCAAGGGGAGGGTGGGGAAGAAATGTTAATATCTTTAAAACTAAAAACAAAAGCAAAAGTCTGTCCTCAGGAAAGAAATTTAAAACTCATTTTGTATTCCATACTCTTAAAGGATTCGCAGTTCTCACGAGGGAGTTGTATTTTCAGGGAAAATGAAGCTTCTGTTAAAGGTATAATGTCCTAATGGTGGAATTTCGAGCATCAGTGACTTAATAAAATGTTTGGAGGCAGCAAGACTCCTAGTTGCCTGGAAATCCGCCCCTAGAGGCCTTCTTTCCTGGTTTTCCTCACAGGGACATGGCAGAGGCCGCCAGAGGTGAGCAGGGGGCGCAGGTGTCCAGGGCGGATCAAGCCAGGACACTTCCCAGAAAGAGGTCCTTATCACCAACATATTTCAAAGGAATTAGAATCAAATGTTTATGTTGTCGGTCAAAACAGTGACTAAGTTTTTGTTTCACTTCTTGGGAAAATCACTACCTGCTTCTCTCCAAAAGAGAAGAAGAGAAGGAGCCTTAACAAACATTATCAGCCCGCCATCAGCGATGACCCCTGGGTGTGTGGGGGAGGGGACAGTGAGGAACAGGGAGATGAGGGCATTCACTTTTTACCTTTTGTCCTTTATACAGTTAAAAAAAGAGAGCATTATGGGTGCTTTTTATTTTGTGCTTATGTGGGTTTTTTTTTTTTTTTTTGGTAGCCTTCAATTTCTTTTTTATTGTGAACACAAGATATTTTAGTCATCAGAGGAAAAAATGTCATAATGAAAGGACCGAACAGATGTGGTTGGCCACTGGGTGGGCATCCCGCTGCTCCCACCTGCAGGCTGCGACCACCCTCACTCACTCTAGGGCCGGCATCCTCAGGCTTGCAGCTGCCCACCCTTGGCAGGGGTGGGGCAGGGGTGGGAGGTGGGAGATAGGTCCTTGTCTTGCTCTCCTCTGCCTACTCTGGCCCCTCTGAGCAAGGATCTGACCCCTGGGCAGCAGATCAGGTCAGCTCATATCAACGTCACGGCCTTAACTATGGCCCTAAGCCTGACCCTGTCTGTGCCTCCCTGCCCTATGCCAGCTGCCAGGCCTCCCTGCTTAGCTGGACTCCAGCCCAGCCCCTCTGACCAGCTCTTTCCTGGGCCTGGGAATGCCTCAGCGTTTCACTCACTGGCACATGGTTACAATACTTGGTGAGTAGTCGATGCTAAAACTGCAGTCTCAAGAAAGGCATCTCTGGCCTTCACAAGGACTGTCTGCAGTTTATTTGGCCTTGGAGATCAAGGCTCACCCTCTCAGTCAGCAGGTGAGCATAGCACAAGATGGACAGAGAAGGCTGAGCAGGACGGGGAGCCTGGCTGTAATTCATGAGGCCACCTGCAAAAGCATTGCAGGATGTGGGGGCCTGAGACGCATGTCCAGTCGTGCCTCCAATGATTGTAATCCCAGCTGGGGGACTTTGAACACATCTCCCTGAGTTGTGCTTCCCTGTCTGAAATGCAAATAATAATGATCTCTTTTATCCAGGGATTCCATCAGGAGCAAATACCTTAATGTATGTGAAAACACTTTGTGAGCCGAAAGTGCTTAAATGGTATTAAAAAAAAAAAACCACTTTATTTTTATATTTTTACTATTTAGTTATTTATTTATTTTCGGCTGTGCTGGGTCTTCACTGCTGTGCGCAGGCTTTCTCCAGCTGTGGCGAGTAGGGGCTACTCTCTTGCTGCGGAGCACAGGCTCTAGGGCCCGTGGGCTCAGTAGTCGTGGTGCATGGGCTCAGTGACCCCGAGAAGCATGTGGAATCTTCCCGGACCAGGAGTTGAACATGCATAGCCTGCATCGGCAGACAGATTCTTAACCACTGGACCACCAGGGAAGTCCTTAAATGGTACTTTCTATGAAGATGTCACCTCATTCTCTGCTGTGAGCACCGCTGTGAGGCTGCCTTTTGCTGCAGTGGGACCTCTAACCACCTTGCTGACAGTCTCACACTAAAGGTCTTGCCCCGTGCCAGCAGTCATGCACCTGCCCCACCCCTATTACAGTTCCCCCTTTTTCTTTGATATTCCTCAATCTTGAGGAGAACACATGAGCGTAATGTTTTGGATAGAGAGGTTAATCATAAACTTAGAAGAGGAACTTGGTTTTAGGGAGACTCAGTTTCAACCTCCAATCCTGTTTCATCCTTCTGCAAGTCTTTCAAGAAATGGGGTATGGCCACTCTAGCTACTTCCTACTGAAATGGGGTGCTGTCTTACCTTGATTTGGGGAATGGATACCTAGTTGGAAGTATTCCTGAGTTCTAAGTCCTGATCCTTGTATAATACTTTTATCTAAGGAGGTTTTAAACCTCTTGTTATTGTTCCATCACTAAGTCGTATTTGACTCTTTGCAGCCCCATGGACTGCAGCATGCCAGCCTTCCCTGTCTTTCTCTATTTCCCAGAGCTTGCTCAAACTCATGTCCATTGACTTGGTGATGCTATCTAACCATCTTATTCTCTGTTGCCTCCTTCTCCTCCTGCCCTCGATCTTTCCCAGCATCAGGGTATTTCCCCATGAGTTGAATCTTTACATCAGGTGCCCAAAGTATTGGAGCTTCAGCTTCAACATCAATCCTTCCAATGAATATTCAGGCTTGATTTCCTCTAGGATAGACTGGTTTGATGTCCTTGCAGTCCAGGGGACCCTCAAGAGTCTTCTACAGCATTCCAATTTGAAAGCATCAATTCTTCAGAGCTCAACCTTCTCTATGGTCCGACTTGGTATATCCCTACATGACTACTGGAAAAACCACAGGTTTGACTATACAGACCTTTGTTGGCAAAGTAATGTCTCTGCTTTTTAATATACTGTCTAGGTTTGTTATAGCTTTTCTTTTAAGGAACAAGCGTCTTTAAATTTCATGGCTGCAGTAACCATCCGTAGTGATTTTGGAGTGATTTTAGCCTCCCATGTGGTATTAAGGTGTACATAAAAGGAGCTATTGGCCACTACACATGTCTCCTTTCTCGGCTAATGTTACCAGAGGAGACCTTGAGGTCATAAGGTTGCACCTCCCATCTGCCAGCAGATACTGCTTTGAGAATAGCTGGTAGCATCCCAAGCATGACATAACTCGGGAAATTCAAGTTCTCAGCAATATGGGCATGAGTCTAAAATCACATCCACTATGGCTCCCCAGTTTTACCTTGGATGTTTGAACCACAGCTATTCCATTTTTGACTTTCAAATGTCTCCCCTCCTCTGTGGCCAAGGCAGATGTACAATGCATGTCTGAAAGACCATAAACAGGTTGCTCTTGTCAGTAAAGTTCAAGTTAGATCATGTATCAGCCAGGATGACTTTCCATACCTCAAAATACATGCAGATTTTCCCATCATTTCCTTATATCTTTTTTTTTTTTTTTGGCCATGCCATATGGCTTGTGGGACTTTAGTTCTCCCACTAGGGATTAAATCTGGACCCTGGCAATGAAAGAGTCAAGTCCTAACCACTGGACTACCAGGGAATTCCCTGTCATCTCCATTTTTAATTGCAAATTCTTCAATAGACCAAAACATGTCCCTTGATGTTGGGGTGACTTAGCTGCTTGCCCAGAGAAGGGTCTAGATCATGTCCCATGGTGCTAGGCCTCCTTTATATTGATATTTGCCTAGATATTCACATTGGGGAAAACTGATCAGATATTGTGAACAGGCTCAGAGCTATGCTAATGGGGAAACATTTTGTATGTCATACATTTTGTCACTTATTCCCAACACAAGCATGTGCTTATAGCAAGAGAGTTAAAGCAGGATGTGTTCTCCACATATACTCCAAATAAAGACTAATTTGCTTGTAAAGTAAGCCTGGTCAATTGATCGCTAGACTCCTCCAAAATGGTTTCAGTGGAACACCTCAGGAGTCTCAGACAATGCCCCAAAGCTCTTAAGGCCAGGAAATGCATGGCAAAGGCTTACAGTCAGATTCTGTCTTAGTAGAGTTCTTTCTCCCCCAAAATCAAGATTCCTGCACATGCTAGGAAACAATCTCTCCAATTCACCTGATAAACATGCTCAGAACCCAGGAGTCTCCAGTTTCTGGAGGGACCAGCCAGAGAGAAAAGAAAAATATTTTCATTTTACTCACAGAGGTATAATTTACCAAATTGTTGTAAGTCATGGGTAACTTGAGGGGAAGGGCTTTCCTATATCTGGAGAACATAGATCAAAATCAGTTACACGCCAGACAAAACCCATAAACATTATAACCATATCAGCAGTTTACTCAGTAACCAATCCTTTTGTCAATGTTTTATGGAGCCATTAGGTTTTCCATTAGGAATTTAAAATTCTTACCCAGTTCAATGGTATAGTCTGAAATTTATTAGAGACCTGTACTTGACAAAAAGTCTTTCCTATGAAACTTCTTAAAGATGAAGTATTTTTGCAAAGCATCAGACTGTCTATTAAAGACTTAAAAGGGCTTCCCAGGTAGTAAAGAAACCTCCTGCCAGTGCAGGAGACTAACAGACATGGGTTCCATCCATGGGTTGGGAAGAAACCCTGGAGAAAGGAATGGCAACCCTCTGCAGTAATTCTTGCCTGGAGAATCCCATGGACAGAGGAGCCTGGCAGGCTACAGTCCATAGGTTTGCACAGAGTCAGATACGACTAAAGGAACTTAACATGCACACACGCACAAAGACTTAAAAAGGCAAATTAAAGATCACAATGTGTTGACAAAGAAGGTTAATCAAGTACCTGTGATTTAACCAGAATTATGGCTGATAGATTATACCATGACATATCCGTATTTCAGAAACTTTATGTAATTTCTAGAATATCTATAGTAGAATTTATCCATGGCATATAATCTGAGACTTATCACTCATTTGATAATGTTTCCCTATGTGATTCACCATACCAAATAATACAAGTTAAATCTTCCTCTCTGAGATGCCTCAGGGGTCCTCTAAAGCATCCCAAAGTCAGCTGGAAGTTAAAAGAAATATAATTAAAAATTGATATTTGGAACAGTTGTCAAAAAGTTTCAAAATACTTGGTCAAATAAGACCATAGGTTACTGTAAGACAATATTTATTTCTTATCCAAAGTGAGAAGAGATCTCAAAAGCAAATACAGACTACTTAAAGGTAAGGAAGTTCATATAATCTGTTATCAAATGTAGCATTCTAAGTAAACTTGTTCTCTTAGCAGAGGAACCAAATCTAGCCTTGTACTACCTAGTTTTAATAACAAAATCCATTTACCTAAATTTAATCTAATCTCAGCCTGACATACATAAAACTCCTTTTTAAACTCAAAACGTATAAATAACTGTTTGTCATACCAGCATTTTCTGCTTGGAAACTTATGCTTTAGTTTTTCTTTCCGCAAAATGCAAAGGTAGGTAAACTTAGATTTGCCTAGCAACCAATGTTCCAATATTTTATCCTGTTTGATTTTTTCTTTTTTCATTTTTTTGGCTGTGCCATGCAACATGAAGGATTTTAGTTTTTTGAGCAGAGATCAAACTTGTGCTCCCTGCCCTGGAAGAGCAGAGTCCTAACCACTGGGCTGTCAGGGAATTCCCTTATTCTATTTGAAATGATCCAGATAGTCACTGAATTCCTGCCATTTAACTTAGTTCAGTTTCAAGTTACCAAAATCTGGACAGGCTATTTTAGGTGGATATAAAGTTTTATCATATCAAGTTATTTTTCCTTGCTGACTAATTTGCAACATATATAAACTCTGAGTTTATCTCTAATATACAAGACTGCCGGGACAAATATCAATACCCTCAGATGTGCAGACGACGCCACCCTTGTGGCAGAAAGCAAAGAGGAACTAAAGAGCCTCTTGATGAAGGTGAAAGAGGAGAGTGAAAAAAACTGGCTTAAAACTCATCATTCAAAAAACGAAGGTCATGGCATCCGGTCCCATCACTTCATGGCAAATAGATGAGGAAACAATGGAAACAGTGACAGACTTTGTTTTCTTGAGCTTTAAAATCATTGCAGATGGTGACTGCAGCTACGAGATTAAAAGAAGCTTGCTCCTTGGAAGAAAAGCTATGACCACCCTAGACAGCATATTAAAAAGCAGAGACACTACTTTGCTGACAAAAGTCCATCTAGTCAAAGCTATGGTTTTTCCAGTAGTCACATATGGATGTGAGAGTTGAACTATAAAGAAATCTGAGTGCCAAAGAATTGATGCTTTTGAACTGTGGTGTTGGAGAAGACTCTTGAAAGTCACTTGGACTGCAAGGAGATCCAACCAGTCCATCCTAAAGGAAATCAGTCCTGAATATTCTTGGAAGAACTGATGCTGAAGCTGAAACTCCAATACTTTGGCCACCTGATGGGAAGAGCTGACTCATTTGAAAAGACCCTGATGATGGGAAAGATTGAAGGCAGGAGGAGAAGGCAGAGACAGATGATGAGATGGTTGGATAGCATCACCTACTCGATGGACATGAGTCTGAGTAAGCTCCGGGAGTTGGTGATGGATAAGGAGGCTTGGTGTGTTGCAGTCCATGGGGTCGCGAAGAGTCAGACACAACTGAGCGACTGAACTGATACCTAGGTACAGCAGAAGTATTACATTTAATAAACCAACAAGCTTAAGCTACCTCCAAAAGCAGATATCAATTCAGTACTGAATATTTCCAGAATCACGAGGGCCTGAAATTCATTTTGGCTCATTTTGTAAATATTAGAAAGCCTTTAATTTGTAAGCGCATACTTTTAAGTCAATCAAATAGAGCTCATTTACAAGTTAACTTAGCAATATTGCAACTGAAAGTGGTCCAGTTTGAAGAAAGGACCTCAAGCGGCTGCCCTCGGGAAACACATTCGAGTTTCCCATAGCCAGCACACTTGCAGATAAGACAAATGCAGACATACACACAAAGAACAGAACCTAATTCCTGCAGGACAAAAAAGAAAAAGGTGAAGTCTAACAATTTTGTCAACTTTTTCAAACAAGTATCCTTCTTTTTAAACAACAAACAACACGCAAATGGAAAGATAGGGAATCTTGACCGCATGTGTCAAGGTCCTTCACCTGGCAACTGCAAAACCAAAAGTAACGGTTGAAATAAGTTTACTTAGCTAATTTCAAGATTTCTCCTAGAAATATTTCTACTTTCTCAGGGTCAGAATTCTGAAGAAAGTATTCCATCAAGCCAGCTTTCTCTAACTGCATATGCAAAAAGAACCAGTTTTGGAATTTCAAAGGAGTTTCATCTTAACTAATTTTCCTCCAGAGTCTAAAGACTATAGCAACCAGGGAGTATTTCAACAAATCTTCCTGGGGACTCCCCTGGTGGTCCATGGTTGGGACATCACCTTCCAGTGCAGAGGGTATGGGTTCAATCCCTGGTTGGGGAGCTGAGATCCCAGCCTCACTGCTGAAAAACCAAAACATAAAACTGAAGCAATATTGTAACAAATTCAATAAAGACCTTAAAAAAAAATGAGCCACATTAAAAAAAAAACAAAAAAAAAAAACACCTTCTTTCTGTCTCCATTTAAAAAAAAACAAACCTTTCTCTAGGATCATACTAAACATCTAGTTTTGCAAAATACACAGAAGAACTATCAGATGGAAAGAGATCTGATTATCATGGCAGGTGTCCTCAAATATCAACCAAACAAATGCACAAAAGTGTCTCGAAGGATCACATTTCCCTAGCACCAAAAAGGGAGCTTTGCAAAGGGAAATTCCCAACCAGCACTCCACCGCAGGTGAAAACTGACATCAATAGGGAAGGATACCTGGTGTCATTACACGTGAGCTCAAGCTCCATTTTTCACCAAAGATGTCTCAGCTAGCCAATGCAAGTACTGATCCACACACATACAAGATACAGATAACTAGCACAGTTCCACAGACAGAGGCACAAACCTGTGGGGTCACAAGCTCACCCCAGGGACTTCCCTGATGGTCCCATGGTTAAGAATCCACCTTTCAATGCAGGGGATGTGGATTTGATCCTTGGTTAGGGAACCAGGATCCCACATGGTGCGGGGCAACCAAGCCTGCAACTACTGAGCGGAGAGCTGCAACTGGAGAGCCGGTGGAGAGATCCTTCATGCTCCAAGGAAGATCCTGCATGCTGCAACTAAGACCCAACACAATCAAATAAATAAACATTAAAAAAATATATTTTAAAAAGCTTACTCCCAAATGATGCACTCAAAAACACAAATAACAGATCCTACAGGCCGCACTGACAATCAGGAAGTGTAGTCTGCAATTCCACTTTCACTCGCGGACAGAGACCTCCATACCGAGCGGCCCAGCTTTCAGAAGAGAAGGGCCCAAAGTGGTCTACTGCCCACAAGAGAAGCGATGGAGAGAATTCCCAGCCCAAGCAAGCCAGAGGGACTCGCCGCGAGTGACGCTGGATGTGGCCGCAGCTCTGGACGTTTCTCTGCTCCGCACAGCCTCGTGCTGTGGGCGAGAAGAAAGGCTCACTGCTGCTTCAAGACCTGGGCCGGGCCAGTGGGCGGCCATGGCGAGGGCCCCGGAGCTCAGCAGGACACAGCCTGCAGCCCGTGCCCAGCCAGCCAGCCCGAGGACGGCGGGCCTGGAGGGCCCTGGGGAGGTCACCGTCCACCTTTTACTGCACTCTCTGCCCAGAGGACCACCTTGAGGCTGACCACCGACCGAGCAGGACCCCTAACCGCCATGCTAATGGTCACGAACTAACAGTCACTTGTGCTAACGGTTGTCTGCTAAGTCTCACGCTAACGGTCTCTCACTAACGGCTCCAACGTGTTCCTTGGGTTAGGGTTAGGGTTAGGGTTAGCCTTTATCTAGCCCTTGGAGAAGTTTAACAAAATCCACTAGTTCTCAAGTGTTTTTTTCCCCCACTAACTACATGTGTCTAGCACTCGGCTTAATCCACCTGGCAAGTCAAGAAATAGAAGATGTGTCGGGCTTCTCACTGAGGACCTTGAGCTCAGTTTGGGGCAATGAAACGCTGAATGTTAGAAGCTTGCTTTCTTTCTGTCAATGACTGGGAGCTCGAATAAGGAGAACAGCCAGGGAGATGAGGGCAAGGGCAAGACCTCCAATTTGGAGGAAGACGAGTCTGACTGCAGACAGGGACTCCTGCCCTCCCTGAGTTCCCTGAGACTGGGGGTGAGTCAGTTTCTTTCACTGGGCGTCAATTTCCCAGTCTGTAAACAAGGAATAGTGATGTCTACCCCAGTTAAGTTGTGGTGAGAGCGAAAGAAAACGATATGCATAAAGCGCTTATCTTGGTCAATGTTACAAATCCCTTCAAAGTGAGGAAATCAACAAGGTCCCCCCTCCTCTTATTTGCTTGTTTATTTGGCTGCACTGGGAAGTTTGTGGCATCTCAGTTCCCGACCAGGGACTGAACCGTGAACTCATGGAGTCCTAACCACTGGACTGCTGAGGAATTCCATCCCTTCCTTTTAAAATTGGTTTTTGCTGCTAAGTCGCTTCAGTCATGTCCAATTCTGTGTGATCCTGTAGATGGCAGCCCACCAGGCTCCCCTATCCCTGGGATTCTCCAGACAAGAACACTGCAGTGGGTTGCCAGTTCCTTCTCCAATGCATGAAAAGTGAAAGTGAAGTCGCGCAGTTGTGTCCGACTCTTAGTGACCCTATGGACTGCAGCCTACCAGGCTCCTCCGTCCATGGGACTCTCCAGGCAAGAGTACTGGAGTGGAGTGCCATTAATTATTGTAAAAAGGCACATATCATCTTAACCATTTTTAATCCTACAGTTCAGTAGGAATAAGTATATTCACATTGCTGTGTGTGCAAGTTCTAGAACTTTTTAACCTTGCAAAACTGAAGCTCCGTACCTATTAAACAACAATTCCGCATTTCCCCCTTTGCCTTGTGCCGGGTAATCACCCTTCTACTTTCTGTTTCTATGGCCTTGACCACTTTAAATGCCTCCCATAAGTGGAATAACGGACTTCTTGTCCTTTTGTGTCTGGTTTATTTTATTTCTCATAATGTCTTTGAGTGTCATCCTTGTTGTGGCATGTGACAGGAGTTCCTACCTTTTGAAAGCTGAGTAATATTCCGTGGTAAGTATATACCACGTTTTGTTTGTCCATTTATCCTCAAGGGACATTGGGTTGCTTCCACCCCTTGGTGGAATTGTGGACAACACTACAATGAACAACGGTGTGCAAATATCTCTTTGAGACCCTGCATTCAATTCTTTTGGGTGTGTATACACCCAAAGTGGGATTGCTGGATCATAAAGTAATTTTCTTTTTTGAGGAAGTTACATACTATTTTCCGTAGATGTATCATTTCAAAATCCCAACAATGGCATACTATGCTTCCAATTTCTCCACATCCTTGCCAACACCTGCTGTCATATATATATATATATATATATATATTAAGATGCCATCAAGGAAACAGTGGCCCTCCCGAGGGCCAGATCCCTTTGTGCGGCCCTTGTCATCCTTCTCGGTGACCCCTCACCACTGTTATCTTGCTCCTGACATGTCTCCTAAGATTCCCTTTAGTGGAGAAATTCTTGTTGAGAAGTTCAAAGCCAGGGCTTTCTGACTCTATCTGATGAGCTTCAGGGGTAGGGCCTTGAGTTACTTACAGAGACAAGTAGAGAGGTAGCTTACATGGGGAGCTGCACAGATCAAAGGGGTGCCCGCACTTGGGAAGCTACCTCAGAAACCCAGGTGATGCCCAGGAGAGGGAGATGACCAAGAGGAGATTCCAGCCACGGTTCCCTGCAGAGAGAGAACCTCAGTCTATGAGGGCCGCAGCTAAGCAAGGATGCTGGTCCTCCCCCAAGAGACAGTGAGTGCAACTGGCTAGACCGTGGCTTGTGAAATCAGAAGAGCCTGGGGTTCAAACTCAACCTGGCTCCACCACATTCTGTGTGGTCTTGAGCAAGTTATGAAGCCCCTCTTAGCCTCAGTTTCATCTATAAAATGGGAAAAGAAAGGATCTCAGTGAGTTATTATGAGATCAGTAATATTTGTCACAATAGCTACTGTTTATTAAGCCCCCCACCCCAACACCACCCTTTGTGCCGGGGGCTTGGTCAAGCACCTCTAAGCACGCAGTGTGATACAGAGGTCAAGGGTGAAGGCTCTTGGGGACTGATAGAGCTTGGTTAAAAGCCCAGGCCTGCTACTTGCTAACTGTGGGAACCCAGGCAAGACTGTTAACCTCCCAGAGCCTCACCCTGCTCATCTTTAAAATGGGAATGATAAATAGGAATGACAATGCCTGTCTCCCCAGGTATCACACAGTGCCTTTATTCAACAACATGCCTTTGTCAGTTCCATCCTCCCCATGCAAATGGGAGGGGTGGGATGGGGTGTCCTGAGGCTTTGAAACCATCCTGGTGTTTACTCCAGCCCAGAGAAGAGACTCAGTGGAGCTCGTGATTGGAAAGATCTGCAGGAGATTGCAGTTCTGGAATGAAGATGCCATCAGACTGTGACTCTGGAAGAATGCTGACCTGATGTCTGGGGATCAGGAGCAAGGACAGTTGTGCTGTTTAAAGGGGCGAGTCTCCCAACGGACCCACCACTGACTGCTCAGTCCCTCATTCCCCCTGGTAGAGTGTCCCAGCCACTTTGTCCTTGCCTGCCTACTGGCTGAGAGCTGGCCCCGGCTGCAGGCTGCAGAGCTACGTCCACCCAGCACCCCCTCGCTGTCTGGTGTGTGCACATCGCCTGCCTGTGGTCAGATTCCTGAGTTTTCATGCCCACTGCTTCCCAACCCCAGGCGCAAACCAGTCCCTGTCACCGGGGATTTTTGACTGAGCCTCACATGGGGGAAGGGGGCTGAGATGGTCTCTTGCCGTTACAGACAGAACAGGAGAGGATAAGAGCTGGGGTGGGCGGGGGCCCTGACTGAGCCTGAAGGGACGCGGGACTGTCCCTGGGAATGCTGCTGACCTGAGCAGCCAGGCCTCAGGGCACCGGCCTGGGCCAACTCTTCTGCCCGCTTTCCCCGCCTCAGTGAGGGGGAGGCTCCGTGAACCAGCCGCCCAGTGTCTCCTCCTCCTCCTCCTCCTCCGGGCCTGTCACCATTTCCACACACAGCAGGGTCTGTGGGGGCGGAGGCTTTTTCCAGACATGTATTTAAGTGAGGAGAGAAAACAAGGCGAGTCGCCCAGGATTTGCCAAGTCAGTAGGCAGAAACACAGCTCAAGAGGCCAAAAATAAGACGCGGCGAGGGTCACCCTGCTCTTCTGAGCCGGGCGCTGGTGACGGCCCGTGCTGAGCATTCCACAATCACACTTCTGTCTGAGGGTGCCCCTTCATCCCGGGGCATCGGCCTCCTGGTCAGAAGGTGGCAGAGCCCTGATTGTGGGCAGTGAGTAATGGTGACTCAGGAAAATTCGAAAGGACACAAGGAACACCCCCAAAGTCATCTGGGGACAGGCCCTGATTCCCCCTGCCGGTCAGGGAGCCAGGAGTTCTGGTTCCCATTGTAAAGAAGGAATTTCTGAAGTTCTCTCTGGAACTTTGGCAAAATTCTGTGGGATCTTTCAGAGGAAGCATTATGCTTTGGGTGTTTTTCTGGAGGGGAAATTACTAAGATTTCTTTCACCTTTATAGCTATTTGTGAATTAGCTCCTTTTCTCTTTTAACTCCAGATTATATTTGTCTCTTTATTCTGATGCAGCATCTGTTACCTTGTATGACGAACAGTACTCCCGAAAGCGAGTAATGACAGTAATAATAGCTAACATTTATTCAGCCCTTATGGCACACCAGGTACTGGTCTCTCTGTGTCATTTTTGTGGTTCATCAAATCTGAGGCTCCATCAGTCTTCAGATATGCCATGTATCATGTACCACTAAAGAATACTGCCAATTAATCCATGACATGCCATTGATTTTAAGATTCATTTGGCACTCAGAAATGTTAAAACGGGAATGTTAGAATCAATGAATTGCAGTAACCGATTCTCAGTTGTCATCCTTGCCTTCCAGCCTTACCGAGGAACAGAGAAGTCAGGTAAACCTGCCTGATGCCACAGAGCGACTATGTGGTGGAAATGGGATATGAACCCAGATTCAGGCTTCAAAACCTGGGTTCCTAACCACCGTGCTGTACTGTGTCTGAGAAGTGGTTTCTGTCTATCCACTGGCGGGACAGAAGGAGGGACACAAAAGACAAGAGGGAGAGTTGGACCCCACCCTCTGCTCCCCCTTCCTCATCACCCCCAGGGCCAGTGTTGATGCCCCTTCTAAAAGCTGCTCCCCCTCTCACTCCCAGCAGCTGGCACCCTGGTTCTGTCCTTCCTTGCCTCTCTCTTGCCCCTGCTTGGACTGCTGCAGTAGCTTCTTAGCTGTCACCGTCCTCCGATCTTCCTCCCACCCCTCCACATGCACAGACACAGACACTGAGACAGCCATCTTCTTAAAATGTGAATCTGGTCTTGTCGCTGTTCCAAAACCTTGGAGAGATCCAAATCCTAGCAAGCGATTCCTCACTCGTTAGCTGTTTCAGCACCTACTCTGCGCCCGGCTCCGAGGATGGAAAGGTGAGCAACCCGCAGCGTGGTCGGCAGCCACGGTCTCACGGAGAAGCGAGACTCCTCAGTGGGCAGGTATGACTCAGTGTGAAAATGCTTCCAGGGGTGGGAGTGAAGTGCTGGGCTGGTGGGAGGAGCACCTGCTCTGGGGACTCAGCGACCCCTTCGTGGAGGTTGAGTGGGAATTCACCAGGCAAAGAACAGTGAGGATTCCCAAGCAGAGGGAACAGCAGCTACAGTGGGCCAGAGCTGACAGAGAGATTGAAGCAGGGTATCAGTGGGGTGTGTCCCAGGTGAGTCTAGAGGGTTAGGCTTGTAGTGGCTGGGCAAGGCTGTCTCTAACTGCCAACATCTTTCCTTTTCAGCCTCTGCTCCCTTGTCCTCCTCTCCCCACGATCTCTCTCTGCAGTAGGTACTTGAATCTCAGACAGGCATCTTACTCTTCTCTCATCCTCATCAGCAAACTCGTCTTTCCAGACCCTCCCTGGTGAAAATAACCCTGACCCTTGACTTAGCTCTCTGGCCTCTTGAGCCAGGCAAAAGCCTGGAAAACTTGTCTTGGGCTCAAAGTAGCAGGGGGGGAGAAGGGGGGATTTTGGAGAATTTTTAACAGAATTCAGCTGAGTAAAAGCCAAAGTTCTTACAAAGGCCTGTGAGACCCTGCACAGACTGGATGACCTGCCCCCCCCAGCCTTGAACCCCGTCTTCCACTGTCTTCTCTTTGCCAGCTCTGCTTCGGCTACCCCCATCTCCTTGCCGGTCCTCAAACACGCCCAACCCCCCCGGCATCCCTGCCCCACGTCCTTTGCACTTGCTGTTTCTAGTACACCTTTCCCTTTCCTTATTTGTACATCTTCATCTATACCAGATTTTGTTCAGATATCACCTCTCAGAGCGGTACATCCTGATACACTATTTAAAATTGCAGCTCATATCATGCTCTGCCCTCCTTTTTCTCCGCAGCACTCACCGTCTTCAAGAGCTTGATGATTCACTTATTTGTTTACTGTCTGTCTTTTCCCACGAGAAGTGAGCTCCAGGAGGGCAAGGATCTGGGTCTGCCTGGTTCACTCGGTGTCCCCAGCACTAGCAACAGTGCCCGGCACACAGTAGGTGTGCAAATTAGTAAATATTTGTTGGTTGAACAAATGAATTCTGAGTAGTGTCTGTGTGCCAGGTAGGCTTGGCCCCGGCTGCCGTGGAGGCTGGACTGCTGCAGGAACGGGGTCTGGGCTTCTCCAAGGGCGCCGGCCAGGCTGGTTCTGGCGGGCAGTGGGACAGGTCCCTGAGAGCAGGTGAGTCCTGGGTGAATCACGGCTAATGAGATGGTGAGGGCCACGCCAAGCTGCTTCCCACACGGCCGGCTGACAGGTCACTACCTGTCGCCAGGAAGCTTCTCAATAAGGATTGAACAAGACCCTGGGCTGGGGCGGGAGGAAGTGCCCCCCTCCACCTCGAGACCCCACCCATTCCTGAGGACTGAGTCGGCTCACCTGGGCTCCCCCTCAACACCCCCCAGGCCTTGGCGAGACACTGGTTTCTCAACTTTGGCTTTGAAATTTCCTTCCTAAAAGGAGTTTCGCTTGCTGCATCCCACGCCCCTCCCAGGTAGGGCCTGTTTGTCAGCTAAGTCTGTCTGGGTCATCCAGTCTGCAGAGGGAAGGCGGTAGGGCCTGGAAAACCCCAGGACCTCCCCAGGGCAGCCCTAGGGAGAGTCGGTTGACCAGAGTTTATTGAGTAGGGGCACAGGATCAATGGGGCTTTTAAAACTCGCCAGAATAGTGTGGCATGGTCTCCCTGACCGAATTCCACCAGGGTGCCTGCCTGAACCCAGGTGAGATGACTCCCTGCCCCAAGTCGGGGCATTGAGTTCCATGAGCCTCGGTTTCTTCATCTGCAGAGTGGGGCCAAGCCTTCTAGTCCGTGGGCAGCCTGCAAGGCCAGCATGAGATCCTGGGTACACAGAGCAAGGAATGCAGGTGGGTAGCCAGGCCTCTGCCCCCGAAGCCAGAAGATGCTCTCGATGTGGCGGATCTCTGGGGAGGGTGCTGGCCAGGCCGTCTCCCAGTGTCACCGAGTCTGGTTCCCTCCCACGTTTCCTCTTTAGTCGGGGCAGTTGGTGTCCCTGTGGGCCCTCTGCCCGGAACCCAGAGAGCCCCTAGCTGAGTGGCCTCACCCCAGCCCTCTGTCTGGGTCTGAAATCCCCACCCTTATTTATTCATATCACAGTAACTTGTCTATTGCGTTCAATGAATATATTTGTTGGCCAGTCATCAGATGTCCAAGGGGCACTGCCCAGCTGCCAGGCACAGTGCCCTGCCGATGGATGCAGAGATGGTGAGGCCTGGCCCTGTCTCAAGGGTGCACAGTCTTAGTAAATACACCAGCATGGCTCTCAGACACCCACATCCCTACGCAGGGCTCCGCAGGCACTCAGAGCAGGGAGTGGCTGGAGAGGAGCTGCAGCTTGAGCAGGGCTGTCCTTGGGCTTTGCTGACCTACATTTGTCATCTAATCCTCACCACAGCCCTGTGATGCTGGCAGCACAGGTAGCATCATACCCATTTTATGGATGACAAAACCAAGGTTCAAAGAGGTGAGGGGACTTGCCCAAGGCCTGTGTGATTATGAGTGGCAGGGCTCATCTCGAGTCCCAGTTTTCCAGTCTCGGGGCAGCGGTCTCCTGTGCGCCACCTCAAGTTCTCCTCCATTATGTTCATCTGTACATAAGCACTGCACGGGTGCTTGGTATGGCCCGGGTGCTGTCCACAAGCTGGCGACTTAAAAGTGGCAAGGTACGATCAAGGGGAGAAACCACACGCGTACCCAGCTGCTGAAATCTTTCGGTCAGTTGTCCATTCAGGATTTCTCTGGTGGTCTAGAGGTTAAGATTCCACACTTCCATTGCAGAGTGCACGGGTTTAATCCCTGGTTGGGGGAGTTTCCCATGTCTTCCCATTAAAAAAAGTTGTCCATTCAACAGGTTCACAGAAAACCAGACAGAACGAAATGGGCAAAGAGGACTGTCCTGTAGAGGTCTCCCTTCGGCAAGAAGGCAGACGGTCAGTGTCAGCAGTGCCCTGAGGAGCATCACACAGCATGAGGTGACCAACTCGGTGGCCAGGGAGGGGCTTTCCAGAATAGGGCATATTTGCCTGTGGTTGTCTCTGAAATGACATTTGAGCGGAGGAGGCCTGCAGATGGCTGAGAAGTGTGGCTAGCTGAGGCAGAGGGAACGGCAGTGCAAAGGCCCTGCGGCAGGAGTACGCTGGGTTATTCTGAGGAGCATCGGGCGGCTGAGCAGGTAAGGCAGGGAGTGGTGGGAAGTGAGGTCAGAGAGCTAATGGGAGTAGGGGAGGGACAGATCCTAAAGGCCTTGGAGGTCACAGTGAGGCCTTTGCTTTTAACCCTGAGTGAGATGGGAGCCATTGGAGGGTTTTGAGCTGAAGAGTGACCCAACTTGACTTAGTCTGAAAAGGATCTCTCTGGCTGCTACAGAGACAGACTAACGCGGCACGGGTGGATGGGGACAGGGAGACAATGGGGGGCTACCGAGACCATCCTGGCGGAGATGGGCCAGGTTGGTGGTGGTGAGGTGGGAAGACGTGGTCATTTGTTTTTAGGTCAAGCTGTGCGGCATGTGGGATCTAGTTCCCTGACCAGTGATTGAACCCGGGCCCCATGTACTGGGAGCACAGAGTCTTAACTCCTGGACTACCAAGAAAGTCCCAGAAGTGGTCATTTCTGATGTTCTGAAACTAGTCCCACACTGGCTCCAGGACAGGAGGGCATCTCTGCCCAGGCCAGGCCCCATCAGAGGTGCCACACCCTCCACCGGCAGCATGGCGTGGGGCATGGCACTGCCCAGGCAGCTGTGGAGGCTGGACAGTGCCAGGCCCTCCTTCTATCCCACTGTGTGGCCGCATGGGCCTCCTCATTTCATTTCAAACATTGTGAATTGGGCCCAGCAGCTATCATTCCCTCCCACCCTGGGCCGGGCCACCAACCTGCACAATGTTTTTGGGGAGCACGTGGTTCATATGTGTCACGAGCTTAAAATTTTTGTACCCTTTGACCCAGCAAGTCCCTTTCTGGGAGGTTCCACTGGAGAAGTCACCTGAAACGCTGGTCACGCTTACTGCATGGAAAGCTTCACCTGTGCACTCGTGCTGCCCTTAAACTCATGTTTCCTAAGGACGTTCACGTCAAAGGACAACACTCATGCTACAATATCAAGCGGATAAAATACTGTGCAGGAGACACCTGTACAAGGAAGGAAGTAGACGGTGATTGCCTCTGAGTGACTGGACCTTCCACTGAAGAAGAAACTTCGCTTTCTCTTTACACTTTTCTGCTCTGTATGGATGTTCTAAGAGGGACATGCTTCGCCTTCATGATAATTGGATTTGAAAGCAGTATTAAAAAAAGAAACAGAAAGGAAATGCGAGTTCCCAGAAGCTGAGGAAGCACAGCAGAGGCCAGGCCCGGAGCAGAGAACCAACTGACCCATCCCTTTCGGGGAAAGGCAGCAGCCACGTGGAGTGGAGCAAGCCTGGTGCCCCGCCAACCGGACAGCCGGCCGCTGGGCTCACTTCCTCCAGCGGGACTGCCCAGGGGCAGAGCTGAGAACAGTGGTGCGAGTGAGTGCAGCCGGGTCCACTCCCCTTCCTACTGCCCAGGCCATGGGGGTCTGTCCTCTCTCCTTGGCCCTGCAGCGCCTGGAGTTTGCCCCTCCGTCACCTCTGCTTCCATCACATCTCACCAGAAGCCTGCTGCATTTATAACCGTGTGTCTCCCCTAAGTATGTACCCAGGGGTTCTCAAAATGTGGTCCCCATAACAGCAGCATCAGCACCCACCCAGGAACTTGTTAGAAATACAGATTCACAGGCCCCACCCCAGACCCTCTGAATCTGAGAACCTGGAAGGTGAAGCCCAGGAATCCATGTTTTAACAAGCCCTCCAGGGCTACAGTTTGAGAGTATGATACAGTCCTGCCGTAGTCCTTGGTTTACCTCAATTATGTCATCCTACACATTGCCATGATTTCCACTTAAGAGCTGGGACTCTGAGACGTACTTTATTATTAATTTTTTTGAGCTCATACTTTCATTTCAACCTTTGTGCTCCACAGCTGCCTGGACTTCAGGCTGTCCCGTGGGAGTCCAGGTTGGCGATGGGCGTTCATCGTGCCACGGACATGGGTTGAACCGGAGTTCTCACACTGTGGCATCATAGCCCTGGCTGCTCAATCGGAAGAGCAAGACTGATTCCCCAGGAGACCCAGCGGGCCTGGCCCCCTGTAGGATGAGGGAGGCAGGCTCCCTCCAGTGATGACAGCCAGTGGCAGTCAGGATGGACACACGCTGCCGTGGAGGGGGGGCAGCGCCACCTGCTGGCCAGAACACCAGCCGCGATGCTGGCTGATTAATGCAGGGACCCACACACGCATGCACACGGCTGATTAATGCAGGGACCCACACGCACGCACGCACGCACACTCAACAGGGACACCATGACAAGCAAGCACGTGTCTCCTCCCACTGCATGGAGGCGGACACATCCACACGTGGATGTCTGGGCCTGTGGGCATGTGGGGCTCTCTGCCACACGGCCTGGCAGATAGCACTGAATTCACTCATGTATTCGTTCCTTCCTTTACCAAACGTTCTCTCAGATATGCCAAGCCCACAGTTGCTATCCCTGGCTGGGTGATGATCAAGAGACCAGGCTGTAACTAGGCGATGTAGGTAAGGGTCCCAGGAGAGATGCTCCTGGTGAGGTTGCAGAGGCAGCCCCTAACCCATCCAGACTGGAGCTGGGGGCAGGGACAAGCTGTCCAGGAGGTCCAGCCCCTGCTGGGTCAGAGCCTGTGAGCGGGAGATGGCTGGGTGAAGGAGGCAGAGGTCAAATAGAGCAAAGCACAGAGGCGGCGCCGGAGGGGAGAGCTGAGACCCTGGGCAGAGGGCCTTACACACGGGCCACAGAGTCTGGACTTCGTCCCCGCAGGCAGTGGGGAGCCATGGAAAGCTTCCAGCAGGGGAATGGCCTGGCCAGATTCTGGCGCCATAGCTACTGACATGTCTGTACCAAAGCAAGCCCCTGAGGGTCTCTCAGTCCCTCCCCCCGGCTCCCCCTACTAGAGGGTCGGTGCCTCTCTGCACGGATGGTGACTGGATGGCTGTATCGTGCCGTGTGGAGAACACATTTACAGTAGCGGACGCTGGCGCTCTGACACAAGCAGGGGTCTAGGGTAGAGGGCCGGAGGGCGGCCGGAAGGGGACCCCGGGGCGGCGGAGGGGAGCAGCGTGAGGACTCCCCAGAGAGCAGGTGGCAGGTGGAGCTGAAGAGAAAACCTTGGCGGCTTCCCAATTCAGCTGGGCCTCGGCTTTGTCCAGGGCCGGCTGTCCACCGCCCGGGCCCCGGGCCTGGCCCCAGGCCTGCGGTTTTCCTCAGTAGAGCAGCGGAGGCAGCTTCCGAGAAACCCCACCAAGACTTTCCTGTCAGGGCAACTCCAAGTTCCTCTTCAGGAAGGGGAAGTGGGGGAGTTTCTCCTAAGGGCTTTCAGTTTCTTTCTAAGAAGCCGGAGTGTCCCAACCCCTCAGTGCAGAGCCAGGTGATAAGGGAAGAGAGGTCCCACGTCAGAGGCTTTCTCATCTCGGGTCCACGGGTGGACATTCCAGAAGAGGAAAACCAGACCCGGGTTTTGCAGGCCCTTTCCCATGCCCTGCTCCTCTCTTCCCCCTCCGGGCACACGCCCCCTGCGCCCCTCCCTGCCCCTACCAACACGGGGAGCGCGTGCACAGAATGTGGCCTGCCCTCCCTCGGGGACTCACCAGGTGGAAATTTATTTCCTCAGCCTTCCCAGCCGACGTCCTCGGAGCCCTGCTTCCTCGGGGCTCTGCTGGGTGACTCAACATCTGACCCAGACCAAGACCCAACAGGTGACTCCAGCTTCT
Organism: Aepyceros melampus; assembly: GCA_006408695.1. NCBI lineage: Eukaryota > Metazoa > Chordata > Mammalia > Artiodactyla > Bovidae > Aepyceros > Aepyceros melampus. Next base: position 124,421 of record SJXQ01012148.1, read on the forward strand.
TGCCAATGCTGGGCCACGGAAGACCTCCAAACTTCTTTGAGGACACACTGTGGGAGCCCCAAGAACTGAGAGCCTGCCTTTTTTTAAGAAGGTTTGGCTTGGTGGCCAAGCAGAAGTCCTGATGTGATTAGAAACAAGAGTCACCATTGAGGCTAAGCACTACCATGTGCTAGCATTTTACATGAATATCCTCCTATAACCCCTACTCCAGGGGGCAATCCCAGGACGAAGACACCATTGTTAGTCCTGAAGTCAAGCAACCTGCCCATTCACCCAGCCCGCAAGCCCGTTCTTCCCAGTAGACTGCTTCTCAGAAAGGTGGGGAAGAAAGACTATCAGGCCCTCAAAGGAGCTGGCTGGGAAGGTGTGATCTCCAATATCGCCGATCCTCAAGGCAAGCTCTGAGTGGTGACGAGCCAGCAATCTAGTTACCGCCAGCTTTGCAGCACGGCCACGGCTGGGGGTCTCCCCAGGACACCACACACTCCTGTTGCCTCTTGTATTTTCCTGTTACAGGCATCGTGTCAGGGTTTCTGCTTTGCCAACACATGCGTTATGGGGACAGTGTGGGGATTCCCCCAAACCATGATGCTGTTCTGCTCAAAAACATTTGCCTAGAAGTCCACAACTGTGTGTGACTCACGCTGTTGAGGTGTCAAGAAAACTCACAGCTGCAGGGCGGAGGGGCCGGACCCAGACGGAAGGGGGCACTCAGAGGGTGAGCGGTTCGGTAAATAAAAATGCAGGACACCTAGTTACATTTGAGTTTCAGATCAACTACAACATTTGGGATGCCCTGATACTAAAAAAAAAAAAAAAAGTGTTGTTTATCTGCAGTGAAAGTGTGTGTTAGTTGCTCAGTCGAGTCTGACTCTTTGCGACCCCATGGATTGTAACCCAAATCAGGGACTGAACCAGTGTCTCTTACATCTGCATTGGCACACGGGTTTTTTTTGTTTATTATTTTTTTTAACACTGGCACCACCTTAGAAACCCCAAGGACCTCCTAGCCCTTGGTTTCTGGCCTCGTTGAAAATCTGCTAGAAGCAAGAAGAGGTGGAAGTAGCCAAAGAGCAGGTTTAGAGACAAGGAAGAGACAGCTCTGCTGGGAAAAGTGCTGTCCCTCCTATGCTATACAGCACCCAAGGAGACTGGGGCCTGGGTGCCTGGAGGGATCCTCTGGGTCAGCCCACCCAGCTTTTCAAACACTCGTGGCAATACCTGGGCCACAGCTGGGATCATTGCTAGCTCCCAAATTAGAAAAGTATATTGTAAGGATGAAATGGCTAAATGGTCTACAAAATGTTAACTACCCAATTGTAACTCAGCTCCTGTACTTTATGTAAATTATATGCGCTGTGGCACGTGGGTCCATTTGAATACATTTAGGGATGTTGTTCTTTTTCAGTCGCTCAGTCGTGTCCGACTCCTTGCAACTCCGTGGACTGCAGCACTCAGGGCTTCCCTGCCCTTCACTATCTCCCAGAATTTGCTCAAATTCATATTCATTCAGCCAGTAGAGCTATCTAACCATCTCATCCTCTGTCACTCCCTTCTCCTCCTGCCGTTAATTCTTCCCAGCATCAGGGTCTTTTCCAATGAGTCAGTTCTTCGTATCAGGTGACCAAAGTATTGGAGCTTCAGCTTCAGCATCAGTCCTTCCAATGAATATTCAGGGCTGATTTCCTTTAGGATAGACTGGTTTGATCTCCTTGCTGTCCAAGGGACTCTCAAGAGTCTGCCAGTGATGTAGCCTCTAAGAGTAAGATGCCCAGGGCTTTGAAACTGAGACCCAGCAGGGGCCTCGGGGCCAGGCTGCAGCTCCCAGTAGGGCTACCGTCTTGACAGGGAACTGGAGGTCACATTCTGGGGCAAGCCCTGGGTGCTTCTCAGGGGGAATGAGCGCTGGGATTACTTCCTGACGTTTGTCTGCCTGAACGGCCAGGGATGCTCACATGTAGCCTGCAGTGGTGACACCTAAGGGCTGGGGTTACCCAAGGTCTCCTGGTCACCAGCGGCTCTCACAGCCACCACCAGAAGGTGATAGTCTTTGCTGTGGACAATGCACGTTTTCTCAGTCTTGCGTAAAAGTATACCCTTAGGAAAATCGGTGAATTATAGTTTGTTCAGGCTGCTGAAGCACAGGACTCCTGCTGCAGGGGCTTCAACAACAGAAATTACTTTTCTCACAATCCTGGAGGTTAACATCAGAAATCAAAGTGTCAGCAGGGTTGATTTGTTTTAAGGTCCCTCTTTTCCTCGTTGTCTTCTGTGGCCTTCCCCCTGCCAGGTCCTAATCTCCACTTCGTTCTTTCTTCTGGCTTTTTGTTTTTTTGACCACTCCACTGCTTTCGGGATCTTAGTTCCCCAACCAGGAACTGAACCTGCGCCCTCAGCAGTGAAAGCATGGAGTCCTAACCACTGGACTGCCAGGGAATTCCCTAGACAAGGGGCTTTCTCTCTCTTTCTAATCTTTTCTTCTGATAAGGACACCAGTCATATAAGAGTAGGGCCCACCTGTTGACTTCATTTTATCTGGTATTTTGCTGAGTTGCTCAGTCGTGTCCGATTCCTTGAGGCCCCCTGGACTGTAGCCCACCAGGCTCCTCTACTTGTGGAATTTTCCAGGGGATTTTCCAGTATTCCAAGAATACTGGAGTGGATTGCCATTTCCTCCTCTAGGGGATCTTCCCAAACCAGGAATCGAACTCCCGTCCTTCTCTTGTGTCTCCTGCATTGGCAGGTGGGTTCTTTACCACTAGCACCACCTGGTAAAAGTCCCCGTTTTACACTAATTATCTCTTTACAGACCCAATATCCAAATACAGCCAATCTGAGGAACTGGGGATTGGAACATCAACATACAAGTTTGGGGGAGGACACAATTCAGCCAACAACGCTTGCTGATTTTTAACTGAAATTGGAAGTGAAGACAGTGTGCTGGCTTTGGAAATGCAGGTTGGAGATTGGTTCCAAGACCGCTCCTCAGAGATGACCAGCTCTCCTTAGACATTCTGGAGCCTCCCCTGCCTACCCAGTTGTTTTGTTGTTGTTGTTTTTTACAAGCCTACCCAGTTACGATCCTGGTAGTTTGGGGATGCAGCTTCTGGATGTGGCCCCCACTGGCCAGTGGACTGGGAGGGGTCAGTGCTGCAACCAAAATGCTGGGACTTAGAACAGGGTGAGCAGCTCCCTAGTCTATGATAAAGGTCTGGTAATCATTGTGTTGAACAGATGTGGTCTTTACAAACAAAGTTTCAAACTCTCTACCCTGAGCTGCTATTTATAGGATCATTCAAGAGTCTCTTTAAAAAAGAGGGGAACTCTTAGCACTTGTGTTTTCACAAAAGTTGTTTTTTAATCGCTAAGTCATATCTGAGCCTTTGTCACCCCGTGGACTGTAGCCGGCCAGGCTCCTCTGTCGGTGGGATTTCCCAGGCAAGAATACAGGAGTAGTTGCCATTTCTTTCTCCAGGGTATCTCCTCAACCCAGGGAGGGAATGAACCCAAGTCTCCTGCTTGGCAGGTGGATTCTTTACCACTGAGCCACTGGGAGGCCCTTTTACATAAGTAGTATGTGTTTATCATTAAAAACGGACCAAAAAAACAAGGAAAAATTAACGATCATCAGTAATCGGGCCTCCCAGAGATAATCACCGTTGACATTTGGGTTTCTGTATCTATCTGTATCTATGGCTGTGTCTTATTAATCTCCATCTTCATCTACATTTATATAGCTGAATTTACTTTAAAGATAAGAGTAAGCTGTGCCGTTTCATAACTTCTTATCCGTTACTATATCATGATCACCTCACTAGGCGTTGAATTGTTTTCTAAAATGCTATTTTCTATGGTGGCAGATACACGCCATAAGCTACTGAACAAATTTCCTACTGTTGAATAATTGGGTTATTTTACCATTTTTATGATATTGAATGAAGCTGCAACAACATCTTCATAGTTAAATCTTTGCCATGATTATCTACTATGAATAAATTCCAAGAGGTGAAATTTCTGAGTCAAAGAGAGAGCACTGTTTAAAAATTTCAACTTTATTTTTAAATAGATAGTATATTCACAAGGATATAGTATTATATCCAAATTTAAAAGGTATATCCTGTTCCGAGGTCAACCAGTTCCCCTACTCAGAGGCAATTGCTGTTACCAATGTCTTATGTTCTTTCCAGAGATATTTTACACACACACACACACACACACACACACACATACACATATACACATGCATGTGTATGTGTTTATGTGTAGACACACACATAAAATAATACGCATATGTATCAAACCCAGGTCTCCTGCATTGCAGGCAGATTCTTTACTGTCTGAGCCACCAGGGAAGCCCTCTCTACATATACATATATGTATATGCATAATTTTTTTCACAAATGGTGGTATCCTCTATATACTATTTTGCACTTTGCATTTCTCACTTGAATCATCTTGGAGGGCTGTCCCATATCGGAACATGAAGAACTTCCTCATTGTTTTGAGCAGCTGCATGGTTGCCATTATATCTATGTACTGTAATATATTTAAATAATTCCCTATTGATGGACATATAGGTTGTTTACTAATTATATATGACTATATAACAAATTATCCCCAAATTGACATAAAACTACAACAAAAATTTATTTTCTCTTATGGTTTCTTTCAGTTAGAAATTTATGAAGGACTCAGTTGGGCACTTCGCACTTGGGGTCTCCCACGAGGCTTTAGTCAGGTGTTGACTGAGGCCGAAGTCATCGGATGACTCAGCTGGGACTGGAGGAGCATTTCGAAGGTTACTCACTCGTAGAGCTGGCCAGTCAGGGCCGCCTGTAGGCGGGGTGCCCTGGTGCCCCTCCACGTGGACGTCTCCACAGAGATAGCAGAACATCACTGCTGCCGGTCTTGTTGGTTGAAGCAAGTCACCAGGTCAACCTAGATTCAAGAGGAGGTGAAACTGGAAATTCCATCCAGTGATTAGGACTCTACATGTTCATTGTAAGGAGCACAGTTTCAATCCCTGATTGGGGAATTAAGATTCTGAAAGCCAAAAAAAAAAGAGAGAGAAAGAAGAGGTTAAATAGCTTCCGTCTTGTGGTAGCAGAAACAGCAAAGTCCAGTTTCAAAGAGGCATGAGCAGAGAGGTGGGGGTAATTCTCTGGGGGCCATTATTGTAACAACACTCCCTAGGGCTGGTGCACAAAGTTCACACACTGGGTCAGCACGCCCCACGCGTGCACCCAGAGATCTGCGAACTTTGGTCTCACCGTGGCAACAACCTGCTGCCTCCCAGCTTGCTCCTCACTCCCTTCTCAGCCAGTCCAGCTCCAAAGAGCTGCCTGAACCTAGGCTGTGTCTCTGGTCTGGGGCCCTGTTTATGCCCTCTGGCCTTGCTGATGCATGTGCGGGCTTTGATTCAGGTTACCTGCCAGCCTTCCCGCTCAGCCTGGCCTCCACTCTGCTTCCTGGAACTCACAGCCCCACCCCGTCAGCTGTCCTCTGGCAGGGTCTGTTCTGCCTCCCCGCTGGGAAAGTTCATACACCTCCAGTGGATTCTTCTTGACCAATTTCCCAAGAAAACTGCTTAATACATCTGAAAGTACAGTATGTGTCTTTCATTCACCCTTTCATTCGCCCCAGCCCAATAAACTCCAGTAATTCGGACCATTGAAAAATTCCATGATTTATGCTCCAAATTTTAGTCTTTTTTTCCCCCTGTCCTTTAGAACTCATGATTAATGAGAATATAAACCCATGATGTTATTTGATAAGAGCTATAAAAGGAAAAGATAATACCAATAAGAGAATCTCACAAAATGGTTTATTGGTTGGACCAAAAAGTTAACATGAATCACATTTTCCTAAGTGAATCACACTTTTTGATGTAGTAGCTGGATTTGTTGCCTAAGGACCCTCAGAAGACTGTAAGATTGAGAATAGAATTATTTAGTAATCAAAGTTTAGATTTTTTGTAAGGGGAAGCCTTTTGGTAAAGATATTAATTTGCTGGTTGTTAAAATGATCTTCAAAGTGTTTCAAAGAAACAAGGTGTACAACAATTGCAACGTTAGTGAAAAAAAATACATTTATTGTAAAAAGGGGGAGAATCTATGCAACAAAACATAAAACATAATATAATGTGTATATATCTCCTTTTTTTGGAAATATCTATAGTTTCTTATAGAAACTGGTTTCTCAGTAATACTGATTCTTAGGAGAAAAAAAAAATGGGTGTGTGACAGCAGGGTGGGAGGAAGGTTTTTAGATTTATCCTTGTTCCTTTTGAATTTGTACCAAAATTAAACCAAAACTGTGGGAGCAGATATCAGCTGGGAGGGGACACAAGGGAGTTCTCCAGGGTGCTGGAAATATTCTGGTTCTAGATGTGAGTGGTGACTATGTGGATGAACACACACGAAAAGTTGTCAATCTGTACACTTAAGATCAATGTACTTTATTATGCTATACTTTCAAGAAAGTGATGTCTATCAATGAAAAAAATATATATTACAAATAATTTTTTACTTTGTGTTTTTTTGGCAGGGCGCATGTCATGGCATGTGGGATCTTAGTTCTCCAACCAAAGGTCGAACCCATGCCCCAGGCAATGGAGGCAGAGTCTTAACCACTGGACCACCAGGGAAGTCCCCCAAATAATTTTTTAAGAAGAAAAATAAAGCCAGACCAGGCAGGCTGCCAAAAAATAAAGTCAGACCTTGCCTTGCTCCACAAAAGTAAGTATGTTCCTGAAAATTTACTTTAGCCAGTTTCTATAAAGTGAAGCGTAAATTCCAATTGGCTTCCGTGATAATGTCTGAGATGTATTTGTGGACTTACTCTGGTGGTGGTCTTGATCTGAGCATTGGAATTCTGCCGTGGTAAACTCCCCACCCTCTGAGTCTGGGCTTGATGACTGTGAGAGAGGGAAAGGTGATGAGTCTCCCTGAAAGGCCTAGAAACAGGAGCCCAGCAGAGAACAGAGGAAAAGGTTACTAACCGAGCGCCTCTGTGTCTGGGCCCTATATGCACTGACACAACCAAGGCAGACAAAGACCGCTTCTGAGAGGCGAGAGAGAAAATAAAAACTGGAAAACAAAACCACATATGAATAATCCACTCATACGCTCAGCACGCTAACATTTTCAAAGTCCTTTGACACCCTTTATTTCATTTGGCCCTGCAACAGCTCTATGAATGGACAGGACACGTGCTGGTCACTCTGTTTTATGAAGGAGGAAGGAAGCCAAGGCACAGAGAGCGAAGTCACATGGAGGCAACAGAGTCAGAACTCAAACCCGTGTTTTACAATTCAAGTCCAGTGTGATTACTGCCGCTTCCCAGAAAGGTCACAGAGCATCCGGACTCAGTTCCGGCTTCCCCCACTTACGGGCAGTGTGATTTGGGGTGAACTGCTGAATCTGCACCTCCCTATTCCCGTCTGTACAATGGAGCAGGTTTGCAGATTAAATGCACTGGCACCCTGAAAGCATATAATAAGTGTTCATTAAAATTGATCCCTTGTTTTTGTTCCCAGAGATAAAGAGAGACACAATTAAAACGCCAACAATGAGAAATAAGAGAATCACGGAGAGAAGAAGGTGAGGAGAAAAAAAATCAGGGGCAGAAACGGCTCCAGTATGACAGTGACAAATGGCTCCAGCGTGTCAGTGACTCAGGCAGTAAGAACAGGAAGGGCGAGGCCAGGTGGAGGCTGGGGTCAGGCCAGCAGCACCAGTAGCTAGGTGCCCTCACCTCTACCTTGGCCTTCGACTTGCAGAAGCTCATTGTTTGCACAGGCTAAGGCCAGCTAGCAACTGGACCAGGACAGAGCATGAGGCCAGAGGAGAGAAGAGATGGCATCTGGGCCACCTTGAGGCTTGGGCAGGTGAGCAAAGTGGCTTTGTTCAGCTACTTCAGGATGCCAGACCCTGTGGACAGCGGTGTGCTGGCAAAGAGTAGCAACCAGATCTTAGTTGAGAGGTGAAGAGTAAGAGAGGGACTGATTTGCCAATTTCCATGGTGAAAACACTCCCACCATGGCCGAATGCATGAAGTGGGGCCTTGGGGTCCAGTCATGGGGGAGGGACAGGCAGCCAGGAAGAAAAGGCAAAGGTGGGAAGCCACGGTCAGGGTTGGGAGACCTTGTCCTGGGCCCTAGGAGAGTCGGTGGACGTGCCACACGACCTTGCACCCACCCATTGCACCTCTCTGACCTCCACTCACCTCGGTGGAAGAGGAATCTCACCTCTAAATGGTTACATAAACCATGCTGGTGGCTTGAGAGCCCTGGTGAATCCAGGCCAGAAGGTATTTCTTGGGCAGTTACTAAATGCAAGTTCTGGGGTACAGAGATGCATAAACGAGCTCTGAGAGGTAGCCAGGGCCCAGACCACCACAGGCCTGGTGGACTGTAGGAGGGAGGCGTCACAGGGACTTCTAACCGTGACGCCACCTCTGGAGGGCTGGGACCAGGCCCCTGGATTAGAGCTTCAGGTGGGAAGGAATTCCTATGTCTGATGTTTGGAGCATGACCACCAAGGTGCTTCCCAGGTGGCGCTAGTGGTAAAGAGCCCGCCTGCCAATGCTGGAGACGCAACAGACTCATGTTCGATCCCTGGGTCGGGCAGATCCCCGGGGGAGGATACAGCAACGCACTCCAGTATTCTTGCTGGGGAAATCCCATGGACAGAGAAGCGTGGTGGGCTATAGTCCATGGGGCCGAAAAAAGCTGGACACGACTGAGCGACTAACGCTGAAGGCAGAAGTAACTGGACTCGCTAATGGAACACATTCTCCCAGGAGTGTAGCTCCTGAGCGGCATGTTTACTCAGTTGTGTCTGACTCTTTTCAACCCCATGAACTGTAGCCCGCTAGGCTCCTCTGTCCATGGGATTTTCTCAGCAAGAATACTTGAGTGCGTTGCCATCTCTTCCTCTAGGGGATCTTCCCAGCCCAGGGATCAAACCCATGTCTCATGCATTGACAGGTGGATTCTTTGCCGCTCTGCCACCTGGGATGCCTAACAAAGAGCATAGTTAATCACAACTCCCAGCTATTGAACTCCTTCTGTGGACCAGGAGCTTTCCCTGCATCATCTTTGGTTTTCACACCAGACCTGCAAGGGGGCATTGCTCAGCCCATTTACATAAATAATTTGGAGGCTCAGAGAGTGATGTGCCCAAAGTCCCACAGCAAAGCCAACACAGAGCTGGGATCTGAGCCTTTTAGACTGTCATGGTGCCCTTCCCAACATACCAGCTGCCCCTAGGACTTTGGAAGAATTAGGATACTGTCTGGCACGTAATAGACACTTAAAATTATTGTGCTTAAAACATATTAATTATTACAGGCCCTTTTTCATTACATTTATAAACTTCTGCCAGCTTTATTGAGGTACAATTGACAACAAATTGTATAGATTAAGAATGTACAACATGATGTTTTTGATACATTCGTAAACTTAAAAAAAAAGAGTTGTAAATACTACACACTCACCAGAATGATTAAAATTATAAACAAGCAAAAACAAAAACCCTGACTGTGCCAAGAACTGGTGAAGATGTGAGCAATGGAAGTCTTGTTGTTGATAATGGGAGTGCAAAATGGTACAGCCACCCTGGAAGACAGCTTGCTGCTGCCGCTGCTGCTGCTGCTGCTAAGTCGCTTCAGTCGTGTCCGACTCTGTGCGGCCCCATGGACTGCAGCCCACCAGGCTCCCCTGTCCCTGGGATTCTCCAGGCAAGAACACTGGAGTGGGTTGCCATTTCCTTCTCCAATGCAAGAAAGTGAAAAGTGAAAGTGAAGTCGCTCAGTCATGTCCGACTCTTCGTGACCCCACGGACTGCAGCCTACCAGGCTCCTCCACCCGTGGGATTTTCCAGGCAAGCGTACTGGAGTGGGGTGCCATTGCTTGGCAGTTTCTTTTTTCTTCTTTTTTATACTCCTTTTTAAAAATATATTTTTGAAATTGATTAATTTTTTGGCCGCGCTGGGTCTTTGCCGCTGTGTGTGGGCTTTCTCTAGCTGCGGCTTTCGGAGGCTCTTCTGCATTGCAGTGCCTGGGCTCCTTATTGCCGTGGCATCTCCTGCTGTAGTGTACAGGCCCCAGGCACCCAGGCTTCAGTAGTTGCTGCTCAGCTGCTCTGCAGCATGTGGAATCTTCCCAGAGCAGGGCTCGAACCTGGGTCCCCTGCATTGGCAGGTGGATTCTTAATCGCTGGACCACAAGGGGAGTCCCAGCTTGGCAGTTTCTGAGAGTTAATCATACACTCATCATGTGACCCTGTGATCCAATTCTAGGTATTACCCTAGAGAAATGAAAATGTATGGTCACAAAAAAAGAACACGAATGTTTATAGGTCATAGCAACACTATTCATAATTGCCCCAAACTGAAAATAACCCAACTTCCTTCAGCTGGTAAAGGTAAAAAACCCTATATATCCACACGGAGGATTCTACTCAGCAGTGGAAGGGAACAAAGTCCTGGTCCATGAACAATGTGGGTAAGTCTCAGATGCATGAGGCCGAGTAAAAGAAGCCAGACTCAAAAGTCTCCCGACTGTGTGACTCCATCTAGATGACTTTCTGGAAAAGACAAAGCCATAGATCAGGGGACAGAACCATGGTTGCCAGGGGTCACGGGGTGAGGTCAGGGGTGAGGGCAGGGGTGGCTACAAAGGCGCAGCACAGGGAACCTTCTCAGGGGGACAGAGTTGTTCTATGTCATTGTTTTAAAGGCCATGTCGTGTGGCAAGAGCGATCGTAGTTCCCCAACCAGGGATCGAACCTGCACTCCCTGCATTGGAAGCATGGCATCTTAACCACTGAGCTATCAGGGAAGTCCCTGTCCTATTAATAAGTCTTAATTGTGGTAATGGTTTCATGACTGTACCTTTTGCCAAAACTCTTGGAACTATTTTATACAGGGTGGGTTTTACTGTATGTAAATTACAGCTCAATATATCCTCACTCACATAGTGCCATAGTAATGCCCACTCAGATTCACCATTGCTGGGAACCCTTGGGGACCAGAGTCAGGGCTCCCGAGCTCAAGAACTGGTCCTGCCCTTTCTGAAGGGACTCTTCTTCAGAACCACTGATGAACTTTAAAAGGCTGACATCACAGCCCAGTCTGAATCAGGGGATTCTCATTTAACAGCCTCGGGGTGCAGGCTGGGCATTGGGAGTTTTTCAAATGCTTCCCAGGTGATTTAAATGACCTGGACACTGAGCTCCCTAAGAGTAGGGATTACAAGTTATTCAACTTTGTATTCCCAGATTCTCCATAAATATGTGCTTTGCAGCTCATAGAAGCAGACAGCGCAGGGTGACACGGTGAAAGCCTGTGATAAGCACGTGTGGCCATCACTGCTCCAAGTGTTGGACACATAGTCATTTAGCTGACTCCCCCGAGCTCCCCAGGGAGGTAGGATTATGGTCACCCCTGCTTACTCAGCCCAGAGTGATGAAGTCTCACCCAAGACAACACAGCCAATAAGTGGCAGAGCTGTGTGGAGGCCTGGGCCCACTAACCACGGGGCATACTGCCCCCCAGTGTTGGCTAGGAGGAGACTTTGAGTCTGAGTTCATTACTTACTGGCTGGGTGACCATGGACAAGTTATTGAGCCTTGACTGGTTTCACCATCCTCATCTGTAAAATGTGGACAGCTGAACTGATGCCAAAAGGCTGTTCCTGAATGAATGAAATGATGTGTGCCAAGGGCTCACTGTAGTGTAAATACTCAGTAAGTTGAGCAATAATGAATGTGAGAAGCAATGAGTGAATGAATGAGTGGATGCCGTTCCCAGGGCCCTGGAGTCAGCCCCGGGTGCCGGAGGAAGGAGGATTCCCCAGGAGGGAAGGCAGGAAGAGATAACGTCTTCCATTGACTTGGGGCCCCCAAGGCCCCCCAAGGCCCCCCAGAGATGCCCCTGTCCTGGCCTCTGCCAGCCTTCCCTCCCCTTCCACCCTAGATCCTCTTCCACGCTCAGGGCACATGGGTACTTTGAGCCACCAGACTGCTAGGCAGGCCTCCAGCCTTTTAGAAGCAGGGAGCTTCAAGGTGAAACTCTGAATCCCTTAGTCATCCCTACCTGACACAGCCCGTGAGCCTGGGACAAACAGGGTCAACGGGGGAGGGAAGCCAGAGTGAGGTCACCCCCGGGAGGTCAGGGGCTCCCCCCCTCTCTGAGCTCTCAGGAGATGAGCCGTGGTGTCCCTGGCTTTCTGGTGGGACTCTGAGTTCTGCCAGTCCCAGCTCTCTTCTACCGCCTGGTCACTGCACATTTTCACATCTTCACACTCATTCATGGAATAACAAGAGACTCCATTCTGGCCGGATACTTCCAGCTTGCACTTCCTAGTGGCTGCAGGGGCCACTGGAGCACACAGTGGGGTACACAGTCTCTGGGTTCTGGCATTTCTGCCAAGTAACCGCAGGCGGTGGCAGATCAGGTACCCTCCCAGCGAGCGGGCAGGGTGGGTGAGTCTTCTTTTGGGCCTTCCTTTATTTTCCCCTTAACACAGGAAAGTCACTTTTGTTCTTGTGATTATGGAATATCTCATGTTGAAAAAAAAAATTCAAGCACCATAGACGCAGCTAAAGAAGACAGCAGAACAATCACTTGTAAAGTGCGTTGTGTACCCTTCAGTTGGCGCAGATGTACAATATCTTCACCCAAGCAGGACCGGAACATTCCACAGCCAGTGATCTGGAAAGTTGCCGCTTCCACCCACTGTTATGTGACCACAAGCAAGTTCTACTCAACCATTGACGCTTGAGTTTCCTCATCTGTAAAATGAGGATTTGGGTATAGTATCTGCTTCTAATGTTATTAAGAATTAAGTGGGACTTCCGTAGTGGTGCACTGGATAAGAATCTCCCTGCCATTGCATGGACATTGGTTTGATCCCTGATCCAGGAAGATCCCACATGCCTCGTGGCAACAAAGCCTGCACGCAATAAGTACTGAGCCCACACCTAGAGCCTGTGCTCTGCGGGAGAAGCCACCGCGGTAAGAAGTCACCGCAGTGAGAAGCCTGCACATCACAACTCCAGAGCAGAGCCCAGCCTCTGCAACTAGAGAAAGTGCGTGCAGTGAAGACCCAGTGAAAGCTAGAAATAAATGTATTTTAAAAATCCAGATAAAAAATAAATAATTAAAAAAAAAGAATTAAGTACAGTAATCTCCACCAAAGCCTTAACTCAGTGCCTGACATACAATGAGTGTTTTAAAATGTTAGGTCCTTCTGTAGCTATTGTCCACTTAACACCTCGCAGGCATCTTCCCAGGTGAGCTTGTTAAGATGGAAAGCTCCCTGAAGAGCCGCAAGGTTCTCCACTGCGTGGACACATCACTTTGCTAGTTCCCACTCCATGGGCATAAGCGTATTTGCTGAGTCTCCTTTGGATGGATATTTACATAGTTTCCAGTTTGGGGGACCACCATACACAACATGCATGAGTCTCTTCTCACTGATTGCCTCCTTGGGTAAATTCTCGGAACTGTCACTGCAGGTAAAGGTTAGAATGTGTGTGCAGTCAGGACGTCAGGGTGCTAACACCCCTTCCTTCTGTTTCACATGCTCTTTAAATCCCATCTGCGGATGACTGCTCTCATGGTACACTCCCAGCTCAGACCCAGCGCCTGGGCTCAGATACCTGACTGCTGGCCGAGGCTGTGAGCGGTCACCTCAGCTGTAACTTGTGCACATCCCAACCTGCCCCTCCCAAGGCCTCCTCATCTCAGTTAGTGGCCAGGTCAGAGGCCGTAGAGTCACCTCTGTTCCCCCTCTCTCCCACCATAGTCACTGTGTAGGGGGGTTTCCACTCTACCTTCAAAATAAACCCAGAATTCGATCCCTTCTCACCACTTTTACTGTTCCAACCCTAATATAAGCCACCTCCCTGCTCACTGATACAGCTGTGACTGCCTCTCACCTGCTTCTGCCTTCATCCTTTTCAGTCTATTTCAGCAAGCAGCAGGACAGAGTCCATTAAAACAAATCAGATTCCCCTCAAGACTCCTCATCTCATTCAGCCCTGCTCCCTGACCCCACGCTCAGTTTAGTGATGGTCTGACATCTTCTGCCCTGATCTCCTTCCTGCCCACTCCGCTCCAGCCACACTGACCTCCTCACTGTTCTTTGCACGCACCAGGCAGGCTCCCACCGCAGGACCTTTTCACTCGCTGTTCCCTCTGCCTGGAATGCTCCCCCTACACCCGCTACCTGTGTGCTGCTCTCCCTTTCTTCTTCCCTTGCGCTTGTTTTTCAGACACTGGCTTCTCAGTGAAGCCTTCCTTGATTTTCCTTTAAAAACGGACACACACCCATCCCAGTCCCCCCTGCTCCTTTTCTTACTCCTTTTGTTCTCCTATCAGAACGACCAACCATCCTGGTTTGCCTGGAACTGAGGGGTTTCCTGAGACTTAAGGTTTTCAGTTTTAAAATTAGGCAAGTCTGGATGGTTTGTCACTCGTTACATCTAATATGTTCTACATTTTATTAACATGACTTACTTTGTTGAATAAGAACATGAAGGCAGAAATTTTGTCTCCTTCATTGCTGTACCCTGGTATAGGAACTGCATTTGGCCCAAAAAGATGCTCAACAAATACTTGTTGAATGAAGAAATAAACTTACAGCCCGGCCAGGCTGGTCCCCAGAGAGACGGTGCCAAGTAGGCTTTCTTGGGCTTTAAAAAATACCCTAAAGGGGCTTCCCTGGTAGTCCAGGAGTTAAGATTCCATGCTTCCACAACAGCAGCTGTGAGTTTGAATCCTGGTTGGGGAACTAAGATCCCACGTGCCATGTGCCTCAACCAAGAAAATGTAAAAATACCCTACAGAAGGGAGGGGGCCTCAGATTGCAAAGGGAGGCAGGAGCAGACTGCTGGGCAAAGATGTGTGACTTGCTGCTTCTCATGTCAGGGCCCAGGGTGGGGCCCCTGGATGCGGGCTGCTGGTCACTGCCACCCCCCTGGTGATCTCTTATGAAAATGCAGCCTACCCCACCCTCTAGAGGGCAGGAGGTGCTCCCTTGACTTCCCCTCCAGCTATTGCTGTCTCCCCCTATTTTCTTCACTCTTTTTCCCCTTCTCTGCTTAGCCAACTGTTCTGCTACCTGATGGATGGAGCTTCCACCTTAGTGCACTGTGTTAAAACCTGGTTCCTACATCCAGCAGCTGGGAGGACCTTGAGCAATGACTAACCCTCTCTAAGAGTCAGTGTCCTCATCTGGAAAATGGAGATTATAAGTCCTGAGGGTAAAGTGAGATAATCCACATAAAACAACGAGAACGGTACCTACCTCAGTAGATGCTTGATATTCATTAGTATTATTACTCTCATGATGGGCACTTGGCAGTTCGCTTGCTTTCTCCTTTATCCAGGTAACCCAGGCTGCACATCAGATTCGTGGGGGAACTCCAAGGACATCCATGTGCCTCCCCATCCCAGATCAGTCAAATCAGAAATCTCTGGTGAAGGATACCGGCACTGGTATTTTTTGAATTTTTAACTTATTTTTATCTTTATTTTCTGTCAGTTCATGCATAGCCTGGACTGAGAATCACCTTGGTGACCAACAGTCATGGGTTACCTGGGACTTTCCTAGCTTTAGAGCTGAAAGTCCCCCGTCCCGGGATCCCCCTTGGCCCTGGGTAAGCCGAGATATGCTTCTTCACCCCCTCCCCAGAGGAATGGACCCATGTTTTCTGAATCTCAAATCCAGACACACAGGCTGAACGCAGAAGACTCAAGGTGATTCTGTGGAAGCTCAGCTGGGGGTGGCGGGTCAGCCGCAGCCTCAGTCCGCGGGCAGGCATCGGGCTCTGCAGATGAGAGGGGCTGGCGGGTGGCTCAGTCAGACAGGTCCTTGTCACCGGGCCCCCCAGGGCTCCAGCCGCTGGCCGCCCGCTCCATGGCCTTCACCCAGCGGCCCTTCAGCTCCTCGCTTTCGGCTTTGAAGGTGTAGAGCTGGCCTGACTGCTGCAGCTGGAAGACCCGGGGGTCCGCCTGGGGCCCAGCGGTCACCTGGTAGCCCAGCAGAGGGATGGAGGTGTGGGCCCGCATGTCCTGGGGTGGAAGCGAGGGAGGGGGAGCTGCCTAAGACAGCCCTTTGGAGGGTTCCAGCCACACGCCCGCCTCTTGCCCCCCAAAACACCCATGCAGTGGGGTGGGCTGGCAGGAGGGGCCTCAAAGAAGAAGACTGGTCATCCCCCTGAGGCAAACCCGTCATGGCTTGGAGTCAGGGCCCAGCTCTGAAAGCTGCTAACCCTGTGACTCAAGGGAACCAGGGCCTCACCGAGCCTCAAGCCTCAGTTTCCCCATCTGACTTATGGGGCCAGCGAGACTCACCCCCACCCCACTGCCGACAGACACACATACTGCAAGGAGGGGCAGGAAGTGGTGTTACCTGAGGGGCAGCATAAACGTAGAGCACGAGGGGGTCATCCCGGGGGATGACACACCAGCCTCGGGACCCACTCTTGCCCCATTTGTCCCCCAGAAGCTGCAGAAAGCTGCATATCAGGCTCTGCTCGGACCCCGCCACGGCCCTTTCTGAAACCAGAGAGAGAGACCGTTAGGGAACACAGCTCCGACTACCCAATGTTGGCCATCAGAAAGCACTCTTTCTAAACCTTAATGGCAACCCCACAAAAGGAGAGGCTATTTGTCCCTGAGGCTCTGAGAGGTCCCATCAGGGACTTGTAGTCACATGGCTGGCCAGTGGCAGAGATGCACTCAAACCCTAGCCAGCCTGAGCTTGGGGCAGGGGCTGGGAGGACGTATCCCCTGCAAGTAGCCCCCAGGGAGCAGAAAGGGAGCCTGAAAAGGGGCGGAGACCATTCCCTTTTCCAGGAGCAGGCTATGTGGACCAGCAGTCAGGGAAGGTGTGGGCAGGGTCTGGGCCTAGAAGAATGGGGGAGGGTCAGAAAGCAGGCAGATGTGGTGGAAATGATCAACTTGAACTAGGGAGCTGAATTCAGGTGGAATAGGCTGGGGTCTTCTCCCACCTCCCAAGGACAGTGGGATGTCAACCTGGCTTTAACGAGCGGGGCGCGTGTAGAGAGCGGGGGTTGTAACCAGGGGCTGGGCTGGGTAACACTGTATGTGTAGCAAGAAGCTGAATACAGCTAGTGCCCCAGAGGTGGGAGCAGCCTGGGCAGCCCCAAAGGCAGCAGAGACTACCCATGGCACAGATCAGAGAGCTGGCTCCTAAGTTGCCATGTGACCTTGGGTAAGTCACTTCTCTGGATCTGGGTCTCTCTGGGATAGAACCAGCCAGTCCCTGAAGTCCCTTCCAACTAGAATGGAGTCTTAGTCTACCTCTTTCCTGCAGTAGGACCCTGAGTCTCAATCTCCCCATCTGCAAAATGGAATCAGCCGCACCGGCTGTCTTCACCTCCTGGGACTGCTGGGGCATGGGGACGTGAATAGGAGTGCTCCAGGGGGGTTGTGGGAATCACTGGATGGGGAGGCAAGGGAAGGGCAGGGAGCCCAGGTGACAGCCTGGAGCCAGAAGTTGCTTCCACTGGGTGACAGGCCCAGCTCTGTTTTATTTGGCAGGGGTAGGGGCGTTAGCGGGGGTGTCCATGGGCAGAGAGAAGGTGGGGGTGTGTGTGACCACAGCGGGCTAGTTCTTCAGTGCCAAGGACAGTGCCAGCACTTGGGAGGCCCTGCACACGTTTTCTGAGTGGAGGCAGCCGACCCTCACCTCCAGGATGCCCCGTCTCTTGTCCTCCTTTTCCTCAGGGAGCACGTTTCCAGTGAGGAAGGTGTAGCAGTCCAGGCAGACTCGGTTGGGCCTGTTGGCATCGTATTTGAGCTCCGCCCGGTAGTCCGAGCACCTGGCACACACCACCTGGGAGGATGGGCAGGGAGGGGCTTAGACGCGGTTCCTGTCTTGGCCCGGGAGCTGGGGACGCAAGAGCCACCAGGGACCAAAGAAAGAACAGGCTTCAGGGGAGAGAGAGAGACAGAGTGGGGCCTCCCCTGTCCTGACTGCCATCTGGGAGGGTTGGTGCTTAGGCTCCAGGGCCCCCAGCTGGGGGGCTTGAGATGTGGGCCCCTCTGAAGGAGCTCAGCCTCTCTCCCTGCATGGTCCCCTTTGTGGGGGCAGCTCCTGATCCCAGGGGCTTGACCGGCACTCACCCCTTGCATCTCATCACTTCTCTGAATACTCTCTCTCTTTCCCTTCCACCATCTCACCTGCCTTCCCGTGGCCCCAGCAAGGAACCAGCCTTGAGACTTTTACCCTCACTTTGCAATGAGGGGGCAGTGACTTGGCAAGGACCACACCGCTCACAGGTAGCAGCCAGCCCTCCTCACTCGGAACGTGCCTTTACAGTCATCTGGCTGAGCGTTAAGTCATCCAGGTTTTGCAGTCCACTCAATCTTAGAGTGAAGTATGTTCTGATACAAAAATGGTGGGCTGGCAGTTTTCGCCAGGAGGATCTGCCTCGTGTAGTCTGTGGAGGGGGCCCTGTGCCCCAGCCCACCACAGCTGCAAGAAGGCTGCAGCAGAACAGGCTGGGGTGACCGGGGGAAAGAGGCATGAGAAAACTTGAGGAGAAACACAGGCACGGCAGGATGCAACTCCAGGAAGACTGGGGTGTCACAGGGAGTCCAGGAAGTGGGACTGGAAATGGGGGCAAGAAAGCAAGCCTAGGAGGAAGGGGAACTCATCAGGGAGCCAGCCTGTGTGCCCAGCACAGCACGTGACCTGGGAGGGACCGGTAGGAGAGGGCCTGGGCTTGCCCCACCCTCACCAGGATTCCCGTCTGGCAGGCGGGGAGGCAGAAACTGGGCACCCAACCACCGAAAGGATGACTCACAGAGTACAAAGGTTTGCACGGGCACGAGAAACCCCAGAATTGGGCCATGGGTGTCTCACAAAGCCTTTACACACAGGGCTTCAGCCTTGGGAATATTTAACTTGATTTTTTTTTTGAGATTTAATTTTCTAAAACATTATTAGAAACTTTTTATTTTCTTCTCTCTCCTCTACCAACTTCTTATTTTCAAAACTTTCAAACCTGAAGACAAGTTGAAAGAATAATACAGTGATACCCTCACCACCAAATTCAGGGATTATGAACATGTATTGCCTCCTTTGATGTCTCCCTCTCTCCCTTTCGGAGAAGGCAATGGCACCCCACTCTAGCACTCTTGCCTTGAAAATCCCATGGACGGAGGAGCCTGGTAGGCTGCAGTCCAGGGGGTCGCAAAGAGTTGGACACGACTGAGCGACTTTGCTTTTCACTTCACTCTCCCCCTTTCTGTCTCTCCCTCGATCTATATTTTCTTCTGAACCATTTAAGTTACAATCTTCGTGTGTCTTGTCACTCTTAAATATGTAGCTTGTAGCTCCGAAGAACAAGGATATTCTTCTCCCTACCCACAACGTCATGATCACACTCAGGACATTTAACATCAACACAGTCTTATTAACTACACATGCTTGGTAAGCAAACATCGCTCAATGGTCCCAACAATGACGTCTCTATCTGGTTCTGTCTTTTCCCATCCAGGCTTCGATCAAGGATCATCTGTTTCATTCAGTTCTCAGAATACTTTATTTCTTCCTCATACCCGGAAAGCAGGTACACAGGTGTCGCTGATCCTTCCTTGGGCCTCTCTGTATTTCTTAACTATTGTATATAGTTTTTTAGAAACGACTTACAAAGTTACAAGTGAGGGTGGACTCGACTCTTATTTCCTGATGTGACTCACAGAGAAGGGAAGTTCATCCCCCAGATCCTGTCTGTTTGGCTCTGGGATGGAACGCACGTCTGAACACAGGTGTGTCCCAGTCCTGGAAATTTACTTTTGTTCTCATTGCAGTTTAACACATTTTGGGGACACCTCCCTGACTGGCCCCAACCTGCCCAGCTGGTCTCCTCCTGTTTCCCCCCGACAAGGTCATTAAAGACTGAGGTCATTAAAGGGCTCCCTGTATTTGCAGAGTGAATGGCGAGAGTTGTAATGTCAACAGAGAACAGCTCAAGTGCAGCAGGTGCTTAAAAAGCAAAGCAAGATCTGCCTCTGATAACTGGGCCTGAGCCGATAAGGCGGAGGAGTGGCCTGGTTCCTTCCTCCATCAGCTGGCGGC
Organism: Aepyceros melampus; assembly: GCA_006408695.1. NCBI lineage: Eukaryota > Metazoa > Chordata > Mammalia > Artiodactyla > Bovidae > Aepyceros > Aepyceros melampus. Next base: position 144,543 of record SJXQ01012148.1, read on the forward strand.
TGCGCCTCTGAGTGGTGCTGCCCCCGTGATGGAGGAAGGGGAAGGAAAGGAGGCCAAGGAGAGGGAAGGGGTGAACCTTCCTTTGTTGAGGTCTCACTACCGCCCAGGTGTTATTGATTCCCATTGTACAGGTGAGGAAACAGGCCTGAACATGGCAGGCAGAATGAGTAGGTGCTGCAGTGAGTGCCGAGGATCCACCAAGAAGAGGAGGGGACAGTTAGCTGAGGTCGGTCAAGAAGAGCGGACGGAGCGGGGTGGGGTCGGGGGAGAGTATGTGTAACAGGCCTGGGGCTGATGAGGAGGTGGGTTCAAGGCCTGCAAGGGCTGAAGAGTCTGACACTAGAGGCTGTTCCCTGGTCCTGGGCCCTGGAGTCTTGGCAAACGGTGGTAAGGAAGCAGGTGAATGAACAGGGTTGGCTCTGGGGAATGTCTTGAGCTGGTGGCTTTAACCTGCCTGGGCCTCAGGTCGCATCTGCAGAAAGGGGATTAGGGGCTGGGGGAGACCTGCTCCACACATGGACACCGTGAAG
>SJXQ01012148.1:156443-174243 GCA_006408695.1 Aepyceros melampus
GGACGGCCATGCAGGGCTCTGCCCCGTGCCCACCCCAGGCTCACCTGGATGCGGGTGATAACCTCCTGGAAGGGTGGGGATTTGTCTGTCCAGGTGGCCAGCAGCTCGATGGCTCGCTCGAAGTTCTTGACATACTCACTGTACATCTTCAGGAAGGGCGCCAGCTTCTGGATCACATCACCGATGCGGGGGGTGGTGGTCCTGCCGAAGGAGCACCAGGTACTGCCCTCGGTCTGGGGACCTCTTCTCTGACTCCACACGGGGTCAGAAGAAGCGAGGCTCCCCTCAAACCACAACCCCCCACAACACAGCCTTTCTGCAGCACTCCTGGGCATAGGTATGGTGGGGGGGTGGGTGTCATCCTGGCACAGGTGTGGTTCACCCCTCCTTAGACTGTGAGCCCCTGGAGGGCCGATGCTGACCTCTCCCATGGACAGAAGCCCCCTAAAGGCCCAGCACAGGGTCAGGCCCACCGCAGGTGTTCAATAACCACCTGGTGCTTGTTCTCGTAACAATAACAAGGGCCACGTGCCCAGCACCGCCCAAGACATGCTGCATGTCTCATCTCATTTAATTCTTACAACCCTGTGTGGGGGGTGAAGGACAGTCAGCCAGTGGCCCATCTTAGAGAGGAGGAAATCCAGGCTAAGAGAGGTAAGAAAAGGTCATTCAGCCCTGGAATTGTTATAGCAGAGCACCAGCGATCTGGAGCTGGCCTGCCGGAGTCTGATTTCCAACCGCACCACTTACTCCAGCTGTGTGTTCTTGAGCCAGTCACCTAGCCTCACTATACCTCAGCTTTCCCATCTGAAAAAATTGGGCATGATGGTAGGCAACCTTACAGGGTTGTCTTTTGAGAAAAAAGTTATTGAAAAAAATTTTGATCGATCACAAAGTAAAAAGAATATAATAATGAACCCTTATAGATCCATCAGGTTCCCTGGTGGCTCAGATGGTGGTAAAGAATCTGCAGTTTGAGAGACCTGGGTTTGATCCCTGGGTCGGGAAGATCCCCTAGAGAAGGGGATGGCTACCCACTCCAGTATTCCTGCCTGGAGAATTCCAAGGACAGAAGAGTCTGGTGGACTACAGTCCATGGGGTTGCAAAGAGTCAGACACGACTGAGCATCTGACACTAACTATAGACACATCGTGGGATTTAACAATTACTAAGATTCTGAAGCTGAAACTGCCATACTTTGGCCACTTGATACGAAGGACTAACTCATTTGAAAAGACCCTGATGGGAAAGATTGAAGGTGGGAGGAGAAGGGACGACAGAGGACGAGATGGTTGGATGGCATCACGGACTAAATGGACATGAGTTTGAGTAAACTCTGGGAGTTGGTGATGGACAGGGAGGCCTGGCGTGCTGCAGTCCATGGGGTCACAAAGAGTCAGACGTGACTGAATGACTGGACTGAACTGAACTGAACTGATTCTTTTTTGCCAAGAAATTTTAAAGGACATGCCAGACATCATGGCATTTCTTTGGCAAGATACTAATTACACCACTAAATACTTGCATGGGTATCTCTGAAAGCAGAGAGGGTTTCTGGCCTAACCACAAGGCCATCATCACACAGTGAGCTGATCTGAAGACTAAGCAAGTTAGTAGGTGTGAAACCCAAGGCAAGGCAAGTAGGAAATCTTCAGTTAGTGCTAGTGGTTTCCACTGCCTCGTAAGTGACTCAGCCTAGTGAGGACCTGATCCATCCCCTTCTCCAGGACACACACACACACACACACACACGCGCGCGCACACGACTCATCCAAGCCCTTCACCGTGCAGACAGAGCAAGCCCAGAGCAGTCGAGTCACAGCCATGTAGCAAGCGCAGAGACCTAACAAGCCAAACCCAGTCCTGGCAGCTGCACCCTGACTTGGCCAGGGCTGCAGTCGGGGCGCCTCAGGGGCTCCTGCTGGACCTCACCAGTCGTCCAGCCGCTGCTGCAGCTCTGGGAGGAAGAACTGTGAGTGGAACTGGTAGATGGAGGAGATGTTGGAGAAGATGAGCCTGACCACGTCCTCAGGGAAGGCCTTGCTGCCGCGGGCCTCCTTCAGCAGCTCCTGGAAGAAGACCTGCAGCCACCGCTGGGTCACTGAGCCTGTGGCAGAGAAGGAGCCCCCCACCCCTGACACCAGCCCGGGAGACACGAGCACAGTCTGAGGGGCTCTGGGGTCCCTTCCCACCCAGTTTCCAGAACACTTCCGCCTCCTTAATCTCCCATCATCCTTGAAAAACCCCGGGAAGAGAGACAGGGATTATTCTGGCCGCTTTACAGATGGGCAACCAAGGGACTTGGCCAGAGGCTGGCAGCTGATGAATGTCAGGAGCGGGCCCATCTTGTATCTGTCAAGACCTCAGACTTTGCCAGGCTCAAGATCCCACTTCAGGGATTTAACCTTCTTGCCTTACGGCTCCCGAAGACAGTGTGAAGGGCTAAGAATGGTAAGAATACTGGGACCCGGGGTGCCAGATGAGGATGCTGTGTGGGGCCTGAAAGGACCAGCCGGTGTGGTCTCTGCTCCTGGGAGACCAGCCTAGGTACCAAGGGTGGAATCAGGAGTGGTGCTAATGAGCTGTATCCCGATTTCTGCCTGAACTCCAGTCATCAGTTAAAGGACTAAGGCTTCCTAGAATCAGACCTGAGGTCCTAACTCTCAGCTTTTATAAGGTGGGCCAGAAAGGAGAGCAGGGTAGGGTGAGGACACCCAGGTGCCAAAGAGTGGGGTGGGGGGTGCCCTGGCCACTGGCCTGGTCCAGCAGGTGGAGGCGGGCCACGTAGGCCTGCTCGGTCTCCAGCAGCTCCCGGACAATCTTCTTCTCCTCAGGCTCCTGCAGGGAATTTGCGGGGAGAAGGAGAAGGAGAGATTTGGTCTCCTTTGATGGGAGCAGTATCCAAAGATGCCCCAGTGAGCGTAGCTCCCAGGACTCACGCCATGGTGCAGGCGCATCTGGGTTCGTGCTGGGATTGAGAGAATGGGGCAGAGTGAGGCTGTGCCTAAGCCTTAGGAGGCCTGGAAGCTTCCACTTGTGCCCCCTTGGGAGCCATGAACTACCATATCTAGAGGTCTAGCTGCCCTGAGGGAGAGGCCACAGGGAGAGGAGAGGCCCTGGGACCTCATGGACAGGAAGCCAGGGCCCAGCCATGCCAGCATCCCAGATGAGCAAGCTTTCCAGCTGTCCCTGGCCAGGCACGAGGCTTGGGAGATGAGCTATCATGGGCATTCCTGCCTCAGCCAAGATCTGACTGCAGACACGTGGGAGCCCTTGTTATGGACTAAATTGTGTCCCCAAGTTAATACGTTGAACCCTAACCTCCCATGTGACTATATTTAGTAATTAAGTTAACTGCTATGGAGGGTGGGGCTCTAACCGGTCAGGACTGGTCCCCTTATAAGAGGGAGGGAAGCTAGCACGTGTAGGAGAAAAGGTCACGTGAGGATGCAGTGAGATATGGCCATCCACAAGCCAGGAAGGGAGTCTTGCCGGAAACCAACCCTGCCAGCACCTTGACCTTGATGTCCCGTCTTCAGAGCTGTGGGAAAATGTATTTCTGTTGTCTAAGTCACCTGTGCGTGGTAAGTTGCTTCAGTCATGTCCGACTCTTTGAGACCCCATGGACTGTAGCCCACCAGGCTCCTCTGTCCGTGGGATTCTCCAGGCAAGGATACTGGAGAAGGGTTGCCATTTCCTTCTCCAGGACATCTTCCTGACCTTAGGGATCAAACTCACATCTCTTGTGTCTCCTGCATTGGCAGGTGAGTTCTTTACCACCAGCACCGCCTGGGAAGCTCTTTAAGTCTCCTTTACTGTCCTGTGCTTAGCTGCTAAGTCGTGTCCGAATCTGTGACCGCTGTAGCCTGCCAGGCTCTTCTGTCCATGGGAACTCTCCAGGCAAGAATACTAGAGTGGGTTGCCACGCCCTACTCTGGGGATCTTCCTAACCCAGGGATTGAACCCAGGTCTCCCACATTGCAGATGCATTCTTTACCATTTGAGCCACCAAGGAAGCCCAAGAATACTGGAGTGGGCAGCCTATCCCTTCTTCAGGGGATCTTCCCGACCTAGAACTCAAACCAGGGTCTCTTGCATTACAGGTGGATTCTTTACCAACTGAGCTACTGGGGAAGCCCTTAAGTCACCTAGGCTGTTCTACTTTGTTACGGCAGCCCGAGCTAAGTGAAACCAATCCTGAGTGAGACCAACAGAAAAACTATCCAATAACATTCCAATCAACCCACAAAACTGTCAGAAGCAGTAAGCTGCTTGGCCACTACATTTAGGGTAGTTTGTTACATAGCAAACGATAGCCAGTAGACATAGCATGCACGCTATGACCACATCTCCATTCTCTAAATGAGGAAACAAGTACTCAAGGTAGGGTTACAGAGACTTGCCCAAGGTCACATAGTGAGCCGAAGAGCTGGGCCGGGAACCCTGGTGGTCTGGCTCCAGGTTGCAGAGCGTCCTGCAGCCAAACCCTTCAACCCCACAGACAAGAAAACGGAAACCCAGAAAAGGGAGGTGACCTCCCCGGCACCAGCCTCAGGGCAGGGATCAGCGCTGACCTCTATTTCTAGTCGGCAGAGTTGCCTCCTTCAGTAGGTAACCTGAGGCCACATTTGGAAGGGGTATCAGATCCCAAGTTGAGTGGTCTCGGACAAGTTCCTTAAGCTGTCTGAATTAAACTCCATGCCTTAAAGACTCCTATAGGACTTCCCAGGCAGTTAAGAATCCGCCCGCCAGTGCAGGGAACATAGGTTCAATCCCTGACCCGGGAAGATTCCACATGCGTGGAGCAACTAAGCCTGTGCGCCTCACCTACTGAAGCCCATGTGCCTGGAGCCTGCGCTCCACAAGAGAAGCCACCGCGACAAGAAGCCTGTGCACCACGACAGAGTGCTAATTTCTCCGCAGCTAGAGAAAGCCTGTGCACGGCAACAAGACCCCAGCATAGTCAAAAGTAAATAAACGCATAACAAAAATAAATACATAAATGATTAAAAATGTAAAAAGACTCCTTCAGAGGGGTATGAGAAATAATGTCAGCAGCAGGCTGCATAGGAGGCACTTAATCAAAGGCCATCAAGGGTGGGAGGACGTGAATCTAGCTTTCAGCTATCTCTGGTCACAGAAGACCCCCACCCAGGGGAGGAGTTGGCTCCGGCTGGGAGAGAATGCGTGGGGAGGAGATCAGTGGATGGCCCCCCAGTACTGCACTTCTTCCCCAGCCCTCCGGCACCTGTGTCCCTGAGCCAGGGAAGGTCCTGGGCTGGTAAGACTTCCTCCAGGCTCCGCTGGACAGCTTGTTCTTCAGGGAGCTCAGGTACCTCCTGCTGACGGTCCTGGGCCGGACTCCAGGGCCTCCTCCACAGCAGGCTTCTCCCAGGGCCCTGCGGACGTAGGAGACCTGCACCCAGGCTGCTGATGCCCGGCCTCCAGGCCGTGGACTCTGGGCACTGCTCCTGTCATGCTGAGGAGGAGAGAACAGTCAAGAGTAGGGAGAACTGCACCTCCCTGGTAGGGATGTGGGGCAATTAAGGCAAATGTGCGAAGAAGGCAGTAGCAACCCACTCTAGTACTCTCGCCTGGAAAATCCCATGGACAGAGGAGCCTGGTGCACTGTAGTCCATGGGGTCGCTAAGAATCGGACACGACTGAGCGACTTCACTTTCACTTTTCACTTTCCTGCATTGGAGAAGGAAATGGCAACCCACTCCAGTGTTCTTGCCTGGAGAACCCCAGGGACGGGGGAGCCTGGTGGGCTGCCGTCTATGGGGTCGCACAGAGTCAGACACGACTGAAGCGACTTAGCAGCAGCAGCAGCAGTGACAGATAATGAGATGGTTGGATGGCATCACTGACTCAATGGACAGGAGTTTGAGCAAACTCTGGGAGATAGTGAAGGACAGGGAAGCTTGGTGTGCTACACTCTACGGGGTCACAAAGGGTCAGAAATGACTTAGCGACTAAAAAGCAACGATGCAAATCAGAGATGATCACTGGCCTCTGAGTGTCTGGCACACAGAAGGAATTGACAGAGACATCTACTTCTCTGAACACCTTTCTTGGAGGGAACTCCAGTCTTTAAAATGAGTCAGCGTAGACTGTTTCTTGTTTTCTGGGTAACTACACACTTCCCTGTTTAAAATGCAGTGAGGAACCCTTCCTTCTGCACACAGAGGATTTTTTTTAACTTTTTATTTTGTATTGGCATATAGCCGATTAACAATGTGATAATTTCAGATAGACAGCAAAGGGACTCAGCCATACATATACATGTATCCATTCTCCCCCAAACTCCCCTCCCATCCAGGCTGCCACGTAACATTGAGCAGAGTTCCTTGTGCTATACAGTAGGTCTTTGTTGGTTACTATTTTGAATATAGCAGTATGTATTTCGATCCCAAACTCCCTAACTCTCTCTTTACCCTGCCCTTCCCCCCTGGCAAGGATAAATTCATTCTCTGTGAATCTGTTTCTGTTTTGTAGATAAGTTCATTTGTATCATTTATTTTTAGATTTTGCATGTAAGGGGTGTCATACAATATATCTCCTTCTCTGTCTGACTTACTTAGTTGCACATAGAAGATTTTATGTACCCTCCGAGATCACCCTCACCTGTGAGCCTCACCCCAGGTTTTAGTCTCTCAATAGCAGGAAATCCCCTAAAACTCTAGTAATTGATATATCGAGGGAAGGTAGGAGCCATGGAACACTCTAAAGGGAGGGTAGAGCTGATAAAGCTGGGACTTTTCAGTGGGATCCTAAAAGATGATGCCGTGAAAGTGCTGCCCTCAATATGCCAGCAAATTTAGAAAACTCAGCAGTGGCCACAGGACTGGAAAAGGTCAGTTTTCATTCCAATCCCAAAGAAAGGCAATGCAAAAGAATGCTCAAACTACCGCACAATTGCACTCATCTCACATGCTAGCAAAGTAATGCTCAAAATTCTCCAAGCCAGGCTTCAACAATATGTGAACCATGAACTTCCTGATGTTCAAGCTGGTTTTAGAAAAGGCAGAGGAACCAGAGATCAAATTGCCAACATCTGCTGGATCATCAAAAAAGCAAGAGAGTTCCAGAAAAACATCTCTTTCTGCTTTATTGACGATATCAAAGCCTTTGACTCTGTGGACCACAATAAACTGGAAAATTCTGAGAGAGATGGGAATACCAGACCACCTGACCTGCCTCTTGAGAAATCTGTATGCAGGTCAGGAAGCAAAAGTTAGAACTGGACATGGAACAACAGACTGGTTCCAAAGAGGAAAAGGAGTATGTCAAGGCTGTATATTGTCACCCTGCTTATTTAACTTATATGCAGAGTACATCATGAGAAATGCTGGGCTGGATGAAGCACAAGCTGGAATCAAGATTGCTGGGAGAAATATCAATAACCTCAGATATGCAGATGATACCACTTTTATGGCAGAAAGTGAAGAAGAACTAAAGAGTCTCTTGATGAAAGTGAAAGAGGAGAGTGAAAAAGTTGACTTAAAGCTCAACATTCAGAAAACAAAGATCATGGCATCCAGTCCCATCACTTCATGGAAAATAGACTGAGAAACAGTGGAAATAGTGGCAGACTTTATTTTTTTGGGCTCCAAAATCACTGCAGATAGTGATTGTAGCCATGAAGTTAAAAGACGCTTACTCCTTGGAAGAAAAGTTATGACCAACCTAGAGAGCATATTAAAAAGCAGAGACATTACTTTGCCAACAAAGGTCCACCTAGTCAAGGCTATGGTTTTTCCAGTAGTCACATATGGATATGAGAGTTAGACTATAAAGAAAGCTGATCGCCGAAGAATTGATGCTTTTGAACTATGGTGTTGGAGAAGACTCTTGAGAGTCCCTTGGACTGCAAGGAGATCCAACCAGTCCATCCTAAAGGAAGTCAGTCCTGAATGTTCATTGGAAGGACTGATGTTGAAGCTGAAACTCCAATACTTTGGCCACCTGATGCAAAGAGCTGACTCGTTTGAAAAGACCCCGATGCTGGGAAAGATTGAAGGCAGGAGGAGAAAGGGATGACAAGGGATGAGATGGTTGGATGGTATCACTGACTCAATGGACATGAGTTTGAGTAAACTCCGGGTTCATGATGGACAGGGAAGCCTAGCGTGCTGTGGTTCATGGGGTCGCAAAGAGTCGGACATGACTGAGTGATTGAACTGAACTTCCACTGAGAACTATGCCCTCCACACCTCTCAGTTTAGTTTAGTTCAGTCGCTCAGTCAATGTCCAATTCTTTGTGACCCTGTGCATGCAGCACGTCTGGCTTCCCTGTCCATCACCAACTCCTGGAGTTTGTTCAAACTCATGTCCATCAAGTCGGTGACAAAAAGCCAGCCTAGGGTCAGTTTCCTTCTCCCTCCAGGGACAATTCATAGTGTAGTTTTCTTATCCTATGTACTGGATCTGCAGACCAGTTAAATTCTTCAGATAACAGAGGCCAGCAAGGAATATATCCAATGACGTACGATGTGCCCCATTCCCTTTGGTGTGGAAAGGCTTGTGGTGACAGTACAGGGTGGGCAGCCTTATGAGAGGCAGACTGGGAAACGGAGGACCAGACAGGTACAAAATCTTCAAAACTCTGTGACTAAGTTTTTCATTACCCCCATTCTGCAACTAGAGAAAGAGTATCTTGCAGCAGAAGGAGAGGGGCAGAGGTGGGATTCAGATCAGGCTGGCTGGCTCCTGAGTCTGAGCCCTAAACTATCCTTCCCCATGTGAGTCAAGGAGAAATGGGTGCAGAGAGTCAACGTGGCTTGCCCCACATCACACACTGGCTGGTGGCAGAGAAAAGACTGTGACCCAGTCCCCCGTGGTTCCTCACTGGCTCTTGCACCCCAACACCCGGTTCCTCAGCCCCTGGGTCTGCAGCTCATGCAGTTAGCTGAATCTCAGGCTTTCTGTTCTATGTTTGGTTTCAGCTTCTGCATTTCTCCCCCAGGGCCCAGACCAGTTTCTGTTTCCTCTTCATTCCCTCAGTTTCAGATCAGTTAAGGCACTGAAAGACCTCACAAGAAAGCTCAGGCAAGGCAGCTGGCCTTGGCCCCTCTCATGAGTGTGAGGGGTGACTCTCACCCTGCTGACAAGAACTCCTCTGATCCCACTGTGGTCAAGGCTGCCTCCTCCTGCAAGGGATATTCCCGAGGCAGAGCACATGTGCTGAGGGTCTCCACTGGGCATGCCTGGTGTGTTGAGTGGGGTTGGTGCTATCTCTGCACACCCCAGGGGATGGTGGTCCTGGAAGGTGGCACTTAGAGCTGTCCTTGGTGCTAACAGAACATGCCGGCCGAGGCCTCTGGGAGAGGCGGGGCCAGGACACCTGCTGAAGAAGCTGAAGGGCCCTTCTAGGTCCGCATGATGCTGCCTCCACCATGAAGCCCACACAGGAGGTTCTGTCTGCTCTGAGTGCCCTCAGCAGAGTGTCTAGGCCCCTCTCAGGACATGTGTTGGTCATGACCTGGCATCATGGGCATTCCATGAGCTTAGCACCAAAGACAGAGGTCTTCTGGGCGGGGATCTTTCTTTAGGCTCCTGCGTCTGGTACAGGTCCCATGCGATGCTGTGCTGTGCCACCCACAGCCCTCAGGACGGAGGCACTCTTCCCCTAGCTGCTGGGGGCATGGGGGCTGAGAGGCTACTGACTGGGTCCCTCTCTGGGAACTGCCCTCTCTGCAAGAGAGCGGCCTCCTCTAAGGTCAAGTCCACATCCAATGACTAGTCCATGTGGGGGTACAAAGACCTAGCCCTTTGCCTCGACTGGAAGAGCCAGAGGGGCCTCTAGCTCCAGAGCTCTCTGGAACAGGCTACGTCCTCTGGCAATCCACGGCAGTTCAACTTTGATCCATGCCCAGTGCTGCCTCCCGTCAACCCCAAACCCTCCCCAGTAAACCTCCTGGAGCAAATCTCTATCCCAGAGTCTATTTCCAGAGAACACTACCTACAACAGTCACAACCTCTAACACAATCCCAGGCATAAGAAATGCCTGGAGAGTGGATTAATGTCACCCACAGACACACGCAATGACCTCCAGCCTGTCCCTTTCAGAAGGAAGCCCCTGCTTTGCTCCTTGTCCATGAACTTGAAACACTTAAACCGCGCCCCCCCACCTCTCTGTGCCTCCCCTTTCTCACCTATAATATAGGAACAGAGATAGAATCTACCCCCAATAGGCTGATAGATGATTAAATGAAATAAGTAGCAAACACACTCAGAACACGGCCCCATAGATAGGCTGACCACACAGTCTGCTTTGCCCGAGATGGTCTCAACCTCTCCTATGGTGCCCTCCCTCCACCAAAGAGATCTAATGGCCTCCTCTTTCAGTTTCAGTTGTGTCCTGGTTTGAATGATAAATTGTATGGTTATCCTCCTCACAGGGAGTAAGCTCTTGATAAGTATCAGCTACTATTTCTGCTGCAGGGATAGTAGGTGGAGTTCTGCAGCCCAAACAGGGCATCTGGTCCACCCACACTGACACACCTAATTGCACATGACTGGACTCTCCCCAACACACTGACACACACACACTCTGATCCCTGTCCAGACCTGGTGCCCCAAACACTCTTCCAGGCCCTGAGGATCCTGTGATCGAAGGATGTGGGTACTGTCCGGACAGGAGGTGGGGTCCAGGACAAGGACACTGCTCACTGTCAGGGTTCAAGGTGGCCTTAGGCCTGCTTCCCAGCCAGGAGACTGGGAGGGCCTGGGCTGCCCAAGGGCCCAAGGGCAGGCAGCGGAGCTCAAGGGAGACGCCGGACAGCCCTGATGACCCTCCCCACCTCTACTACCCCATACCTGCTATTCTCAAACACAGTCACCAGGCTGGACACAGATGCCAGAGTTTCCTCACTCGCCCCCTCCATCCTGCAGGCTCCCAGGGCAGCTCTCAGCTCCCCTGAAGCAGGGCGGGAGATCTCCAGCCAGCACACTCAGTCACCCCCACCTGGGGTCACAGGTGGGCTCCGGCATCCTTGGAGTCCCGTCTCTCCCAAGGGCTCAGCAGACCTGCTCCCTGCTTCAGAGAGAAGAAAAGAGGAAGTGGTCCCAGAGCCACAGCCCTGAAGGGGAAAGGCCAGGGCTCCCGCAGGGGAGGAGCCTGCTTGGGCCCCATCCCTCCCACCATGAGCGCTGACCTTTGACTCCTGTAGACCCCTGGTTCCAGGAGCCACTCCAAGGGGGCAGCGAGGGGCTAGAGGTGGCTTCCAGAATTGGGCTCTAGGCCTGAGACGCTCACCACTCTGGCCAACCACACTTTCTCCCTTACAAGGTTCCCAGGGGATTTTACTTGGTCCTTTCTCCACAACTTCTCTGCGTCGACCCTGTTCACTGTTGTAAGAAAACAGCTTCTTTAATTAAAAATAAATCACAAGCCTACTAGGGGCTGGCAGAGAGAAGTAATGTGCTGTTCCTGCCTCCTCCCTCCCTCGGCTTCTCTCATTTTAATAACTGCTGTCTCCACCTTCATGCCCCAGGGGAAGGCAACTTCCTCCCGAAACTCTGATGTTAATAATAACGAACACACACTCTTTCTTAGTGCTGTACAAGTACTTTATCATTTAACACCACAACAATCTTATGAGGTGGGCCCTATTATGACCTCCATTTTACAGAAGAAAAAACTGAGGATCAGAGAGGTTAGGTAACTTGCCCAAGGTCACCCACTAAGAAACACACAAAAAAGAAGTCAGATTTCTAAAGCAGAGGTCAGCGTCCTACAATTCCAGCAGATTTGGTTGGAAGCCTGGATGACCAGTTTCTGCTGCTCCATCCTCGAGCTTCCCTGCTCCCAGCCCACTGGGTTGTCTCTGCCTCCCTCCTTTACGACTTGGTCTACCAGTCCTTCCAGAACAATGATCTCTGCTTCTTTTCCCCTTATTCAAGTCTCCCAGGCCCTTCAGGGCTCTCCCACTGGGTTCTGGTCTCACTTGCCCTGAGCAAGAGCCCTCCACTGAGACTGGTCTTTGTCGTGGAGGGTAGGGGCTTAGCCTCAGTCATTGTGGTACCCAAAGCGCCTGGCAGTTTCACGCTCCAGCGCCTGTAAAACGCTGGGGCCTTCCACGCCCAAGAGCTTCCCTCCCTCAGGGTTTCGCCTGAGCAATTTCTTCTAGCAGATGCCTTCTCCCCTCATGTCTGCTGCTGCTAAGTCAGTTCAGTTGTGTCCAACTCTGTGCGACCCCATAGACGGCAGCCTACCAGGCTCCCCCGTCCCTGGGATTCTCCAGGCAAGAACACTGGAGTGGGTTGCCATTTCCTTCTCCAATGCATGAAAGTGAAAAGTGAAAGGGTAGTCGCTCAGTCGTGTCAGACTCTTCAAGACCCCATGGACTGCAGCCCACCGGCTCCTCCGTCCATGGGATTTTCCAGGCAAGAGTACTGGAGTGGGGTGCCATTGCCTTCTCCGCCCCTCATGTCTAAACCTCACTAACTCTCCTCACTTTCTGTTATGGAGAATTTGGAACCTATGCAGAAGGAGACAGAATAATATAACACCCCCCCTGAACTCATAACTCGGACCCAGCAACCATCAACTCATGATCAGCCTTGTTCATCTACAGCCACGTTCACCCTGCCCCTTCCCAGACCAGGTTGAAGTCAATCAGGTGCTTTCACCCACAAATATTTTGGTGTGCTTCTATGACAAAAAGTAAGGAAATATGTAAACTCACACACAATTTATACATTGGCACCATACATGTACACGCACTTACATATATTTTATGCATGTTATGCACACGTATCCCTGGAGAGGGAAATGGTAACCCACTCTAGTGTTCTTGCCTGGAGAATCCCGTGGATGGAGGAGCCTGGCAGGCTACAGTCCACGGGGTCGCAAGGAGTCGGACGTGACTGAGCGACTTCACCTCACTTCATGCATACGTATATATAGGAAACACTAATACCATTATCATATCCCAAGAGACGTGTGCGTGCTAAGTCGCTTCCGTCATGTCTGACTCTTTGTGACCGCAAGGACTCTAGCCCGCCAGGCTCCTCTGTCCATGGGATTCTCCAAGCAAGAATATTGGAGTGGGTTGCCATGCCCTCCTCCAGGGGAATCTTCCCGACCCAGGGATTAAACCCGTGTCTCTCACGTGTCCTGTATTGGCAGGTGAGTTCTTTACCGCTAACGCCACGTGGGATGCCCATCCCGGGAGACAATTTGCAGTAATTCCTCAATATAATCGAATGCCTAGTCAGCAAAGTGCCAATGCCTCACAAATGTCACCTGCTGTGAACTGACTTGTGTCCCCCCTAAATTCACATAGTGAAGTCCTAACTTCCCTGGTGGCTGAAATTGGAAATAGGGCCTTTACCAGGTAATTAAGGTTAAACGGGGCTTTCCCAGTGGCTCAGCAGTAAGAATACGCCTGCCAGTGCAAGAGACACAGGAGACTCAGGTTTGATCCCTGGGTTGGGAAGATCCCCTAGAGAAGGCCGTGGCAACCCACTCCAGTATTCTTGCCTGGAGAATCCCATGGACAGAGGAGCCTGGCAGGCTATAGTCCACAGGCTCGCAGAGTCAGATGTGACTGAAGCGACTTAGCACACACGCAAGTTTAAAGGAGGTCGTAAGAGTGAGGTTGGAATCTGATGGGACTGGTGGCCTTTCAAGAAGGGGAGGAGCCCTCTCTCTCCCCACCCTACTCCCCCACTCCCACACCCACCCCTGCACACTCCGAGGGAAGGCCACCTGAGACTAAGTGGTCGTCTTCAAGCTAGGAAAACCATCCTCACCCGAAGCAGAACACCGCCAGACCTCGATCTGGGACTTCCAGCCTCCAGAACTGTGAGAAATACATTTCTGTTGTTTTTAAGCTTCTCAGTCTGTGGTATTTTGTTATGGTAGCCTGAGTAGACTAGCTGATCATCATTAAAAAAAAAAAATCAGTATCCTAATAAGGTCCATGTGTTACAACGGGCTGTTGAGTCTATCAACTCTCTTTTCACGCGTAGGTTCACCTCGTTCTTTCTGTTTTCCCACACCATTTGGCTGGGTCGCTGAGCCTACGGCTCCCACAGTCTGCTGACTGCAGAGCTGGCCCCTGAATCTCCTGTCCCTGTGGTTAGATCTAGGGGCTTGATGGGAAACATATGTAAATACCACTTCTTCCTGGATTCCTCCCACGTCTGGGGAGGCCTCCCTCCTTGGTGTTCCTCTCCCCTTCAGAGCAGTGCCCAGCTTCCTCCTCTGCCTCCCACCAGACTGTTTCCAGGCTCCCGACAGGCAGGGCCCCGTCCCCAGCAAAGCCCAGTGTCCTGCACGCAGTGGGGCCTCAGGAGGCATGCAGGAAGGACAAACGTCACACCCTGAGCCCAGAGACTTATCTCACCCTTCAGCTGCCAGGGCCTTGGGCTTCCAGAGCAAGGACTGAACATTTGACTTGCCCTTCACACAGGGGCGGGGGGAAGGGGGCGCAGAGTGGGCCGGGGCACCGGCAGGAGGCCACACTAAATTGGCCCAGCTCCAAACAGGGCCCAGGCACCATCCAAGCTGCCCAAGAAGGAGGATCCAAGACGCCCCCACGCCCTTGCCTCCCCCAGATTTTCCAGGGCCCTGCTTCCCGGGTCCTCCCACCTCCCTGACCTTGGCGCGTACCATTCTGCCAGCCTTTCTGCCTGACTTGCTTCTCGCCTGCAGGCACCACCTGAGGCTCAGGTTCTGGCCCCCTCATTTACGCGCAGCCTCTACCACCCAATTTAGAATCTACCCCAGGGATCCATGGGCATCTCATTCTGCCTCCCACCCCAGCCCGAGTATGCCCAGCACCTTTAGGCCATCACTAAGGGCTCGTCCCACCTTCGCTTCCAGTTCGACACAGTCTCGAAAACCAGCACGGTGATCACACGGAAGAAATCCCAAACTCTTCCGTATGCTGCCAAGACCCTCCTGGTTTGGCTCTGACCGACTTCCCAGTCATTTCTTCCTTATACACATGAGGTCTGCGTCAGGACCCTGACCTGGTAGCTCTGGGCTGTGCCAGCTGAGCTCAGCTGAACCATGGTCCCAGGATTGCCTTTCCTGTAAGCTGACCATGGAGGCAGGACGGGACACAGGAGCCTTGCTCGCTCCGGTGGTGGTCGGTGCAAGGCTCCAGCACTGCTGCAGCTCACGCGTGTTGATGGAGATCTGGGGCTTCTCTATGAACTTCCTTCAGCTTGTCTAGTCCTGGGCCGGGTGTGTGTTTAGCTCCAGGATAAAGGATGCCAACTTCTCCTGTAGGTCACCTGTGTCCCTGAAGTTGCTGTCTTGACGTGGCTGCCTGTTCATCCTCTAGAGTCCTAGCCTTTTCTCACTGTTTCTTCCTTCTTGTTCCCCCCGAACTTCATATCCATCTTCCCTTCCCCACTGCTTTTCATGAGGGTTTTAGACTCAGAAGCATCAATTCTTTTTTTTTTTTTTTTAATTATTTATTTGGCTGAGCCAGGTCTTAGCTGTGGCCTGTGGGATCTAGTTCCCTGACTAGGGATCAAACCAGAGCAACCTCCATTGGGAACACAGAGTCTTAACCACTGGACTACCAGGGAAGTCCCAGCATCAGTACCTGGCCCCTTGTATAAAGTCAAATTCCATATTCTGTTGATCACTTCTGATTGATCTGCTTCTCTCATCAAATCTAACCTCAACACCTTGGGCCAGTAGTTAAACTTCACTTTCCTTATCTGTGAAATGGTGATATTTATAGTACCAATCTCCTGTGGTTATTTGTAACTATTAAATAAGAGGGTTTAAGAGTAAGGCCTGGTACAGAGGAAGCACTCAGTGAATGTTATTCCTGACAGAAGACCTCTTCTATGTCTTCCCCACTCCCCTACTCTTGATTAATCTGTTCCTTCAGCCTGGAATGTCTCCACCCAGTAAATAACTTGTTTGCTTCCTCCAGGAAGTCTTCCTTAATATCCCTGCTGGAATTCCCTTCTCTGCTCAGAGACCTGGTGCTCCTCTCTGTACACTGTGATCTCTTCTGCCCCATTCATTAAATTCATGCATTCAGTTGGCAAGTGTATCTTGAGCATTTACTACGGTAGAGGTTATGGATTAAACACTGTCAACCCTGAGGTAGAGGTTATGGATTAAACTGCCCCTTAACTCATAGCTTGATGAGGAAGCTGGGCCTGTTAACTACTGAAATACAATGTGGGAAATGCTTTGAACAGGGAGCTGCGAACATTTAGAGAAGGGGCACTGAAGTCTGCAGAGCACAGAGGGTGCCACCAAGGAAGTCTTCCAGCAGAGGCAGCCTGAAAGATGAGTATACTCCCCGGGTGGACAAGGTGGGGAAAGGCATTAAGAGCAGAAGAGATATGGGCTTGAGAGACCAGGACAAGATGAGGAAAAATAGCAGGGAGTCCCGCACAGTGCGGTGTCTAGGGACTGGGGAATGGCAGGACCTGGGAGGAGGGGTCCACGGGAGCTTGGCCCTGGCAGGCTTTGTCTGCTGAGCTAAGGTGCTAAAGGGAAGTGGATACAGAATTTCTTTCTTTTTTTTTTTTAAAGTTGCCAAGCTTTATTTAGGCCGCAGTGGTTACAGACAACACTTCCGACCCTACCCCCCACCCCACCCAGCTTGAGCCCCTGGCCGGCTCGTCCCCTCCCTCCAGTCTCACTTCTTGTCCTCCTCCTTCTTGTCCTTCTTGCCGTCTTTGGTGGCCTGGGAGGCCCATAGTAAGTTGAATGGCCTCGATGTTGGGATCCATGCCCGGAAGGTTCTCCAAGACACTCTGGAGGAATTCAGGGTCCTGCATCACGTCATAATCCTCCTCCTCCTTGGTGGGCTCAGATGTGTCCATGGCTGAACTGGCGTCCAAGTCAGCTGACTCTGCCTGGCCAAACTCTGCACCCTGCAGGGACATCTGCATGGCGTAAGCAATCTGCTCCTCCTCAGTCATACTGCTTAGGTCAGGGAGCCCAGTGCGGCCAAACTTCTTCTTGTCCTTCTTGCCGTCTTTGGTGGCCTGGGAGGCCCATAGTAAGTTGAATGGCCTCGATGTTGGGATCCATGCCCGGAAGGTTCTCCAAGACACTCTGGAGGAATTCAGGGTCCTGCATCACGTCATAATCCTCCTCCTCCTTGGTGGGCTCAGATGTGTCCATGGCTGAACTGGCGTCCAAGTCAGCTGACTCTGCCTGGCCAAACTCTGCACCCTGCAGGGACATCTGCATGGCGTAAGCAATCTGCTCCTCCTCAGTCATACTGCTTAGGTCAGGGAGCCCAGTGCGGCCAAACTCCTGCTGGCTGATGGTCATCTTCAGCAGGGCATCGTCCGAGTCTTCAGTCCCGGCTGTGGCAATTCCGGCCTCAGCGGCAGAGGCGGCAGCTGCCAGCTGTGCCTCTTCCTTCTGCCGCTGCCGCTGCTCTTCCGTAGAAACACGCAGGGCCAGGGCCAGCTCAGGATCAGCGCTGGGATCCACTCCAAATTCAACGTCACTGGCACCAAGACCCAGCATGGCACCACCTTCCCCAGCCAGAATGGGTGAGCTGATGAGGGCATCGGCCAAGCTGGGCCCGGGAGGCACTGTCACCAGGTGAGAACCGGTTCTGTCTTTGCCATTCAACAAGTTTACAAAAGCGGTCAGCTTTTCTGTATTCACCTCCTTTTCCCCAAAATTGATAATGTCAACATTTACTTTCTCCTTCTTGAGGCGTTCAGCCAGTTTCACCAGATCCTTCTCATTGTCCTCCACAGGGCTTCCCACAAAAGCAATGATTCGCATCTTGTGATTCTTGCCCTGCCAGTGCTTCAGGGCCAGGTGGGCCACGCGGATGCCAGGG
>SJXQ01012149.1:1913-19223 GCA_006408695.1 Aepyceros melampus
GGGGAGCGCCGGGCCGTCCACTGGGCCACGCGCCTCTCTCTGTGTTTGGGGGAGCGCCGGGCCGTCCACTGGGCCACGCGCCTCTCTCTGTGTTTGGGGGGTGCCTGGCTGTCCGCCCGGCCATGTGGGCGTGCGGGGCAGGAGTGAACTCAGAGCCACGGACCCACTTCTGCAGTCACTGTTCTTGGCTCCTTCTGAGGTTCTTAAACCCCTGAAAGCCGTTTCTCCTGGGATATGCCTGTGCACAGTTTATGGACCTCCTCTTTGTACTGTGAAGAGGAGGAGGGTACATGTGATGGTCAGATGCTGTCTGAGGGCTGGTGTGTCACACAGGTTGAAACCAAGGGTGAAGGCCCACCTGGGCCATGATGACCCAAACAAAAGTCCTACAGCAATGTGACAGTACCACTCTACTGGCTCTGTGTTTGATGCACTGAGTGTGCCTGGCTTCGCAGAAGACCAAATAATTCAGATGAGGCCAAGGCTGATATGGTGAGCCAGATCCGACCACATGAACGAAGGAGGTGATTTACAGTTCACGGGAGCCGCATGTCAGCAGATACAGTGTGGCAGCCATGCCTGTTCCCCAGGGAGCTGCTGCTCATACGCCCTCCCACCCGCTACCCATCACCTCAGTGTTTCTCTCGCTGGAGGGACCTGCCCACATGAGAGCAGGGTTTCAGCAAAAAACCAGAGCACTCACATTTTTCATTTCACCGTGAAAAGTTCCCGCCTAGTTACACTGCGTGGTGTGTGTACAAAGAGCTCTCCCAGGGTTTCGAGGGTTTCAGAGGAACAGAATGCGCTGGTTCTTACCCCTCCTTCCCTCGGTTGTGGATGGCTAGCTCTTCGCCAATGCCCTCTTCCTCCTTGAAGCTCTCCCAGTCCAGCTTGGACTTCTCTAGGGTGCTCATCTTCTGCTTCTTGGCTCCGATTTTCCCCAAAAGGCTGCTCATGCCACTTGATCTTTTTAACCTAAGGAAAGCAAAAACGTGAAACATGTAGCATGCAAAAGCTCTAATCTCTTATTAATGGTTTTTCTGACTGGCATGGCCCTCCCTAGATTCAAGCTACGTATCTTAATGGAAGCCATGTTTGGATCCAGGGTACTTCCTGTCTGGTGAGAACACAGTAAAGACACCAGAATTCTAATGCGCTTTTCCTGCTTAATACCTCTGACTGCTCTAACGAGCTGGGGATAGGAGATCCTAAAGACCTCTCTCTGGTGTGTATGACAGACAAGCCTCTGCCTGCAAGGAGGGAGAAGTCCAGCATGATTCAGTCTTGGTTTTAGAATCACATGCCGTGGTTCATATTTCAGCTTGAACCATGTGACTTTAGGCGAGTTATTTAACTATCAATACATCTACCTCGGTTTCCTAATCCACAAAGTGAACACTCACTCACAGGGCAGTAGTATCTCTTCTATGTAAACTGCATAAGACAGCACAGAGCAAAGGTGCAGCGTGAATGTTATCCACCCTGTATTACTGTCATCATCCCTGGGGCACTAAAGCCCCAGGGAATCCTTTCAAGAACCAGATCCCAACACTAATGAGCAAGAGGTCATAACAGCTTTAAAAGACTCTTAAGATCGTTTCCTTTCAACTCCTGTGAGTCAGGATCCTGGTTTTTCCCAGGAGGTGGAGAACATTCCTCACCCCGAGAGCAAGGAATGTACAGCCTGTGCTCTGCTTGCTGGTGATGCTATCATGGACGGCGGGAGAAATCCCACATGCCCAAGTTCAAGTCCTGGCAGGTCGCATGTTTCCAGTCAATGTTAAATGTGTGAGCTCAAATAAGCAAAACAGACTGCAGCTAGTAAGAAGGTACTACAAGAAGAAGGAATTACGGAAGGAATAAAACATGGCTTTTGGTCTCTTCAGAAAGTAAAACAAGTTATATACCAGCATACAAAAAATTAGACATCATTTTCTGCTTTACTGGGATATGCAAAAGAGTTAAAACATTTAAAAACTCTATGAGCTAACATCACAAGGCCTACTGATAACACTGGTAATAGTACCTCTCACTTGTCTAGAAGGCTAATCTCCAAGTGCTTTTCATAGCCATTTTCTCATCTTATTCTCCCTAATGCCTGTGAAAAAGGAACACCGAGTCTCAGAGGTGGAGGAGGAACCTTCGAGGTGATCTTAACTCACCAACTATTCTTAAGTCCCACCTCCCTGCAGCACAGTGCCGGGGAGGGACGGCTTACTACCTCTGCCCTGGAGAGAGGTGACAGGCCAGTGTCCACAGTGAACACAAGACTCTAGGGGCTGGACAATTACCCTTCACATTCTCACTCTGTTTATACTGGTGGAGGGGATGTTAGCTTCCCCGTCGTGGTCATACCCTACTATATGCTGTCAGCTTAAAATCAACTCAGAAGCGGCTGGGCAGGCGTCACTGTCCTCACTTTGAGTTGGACAAATAAACCAAGAATAGAGAGGTTACATGATACAGAAAGGTCAAACCAACAGCAGATGCAGATCTAGGATAAAACAAGGCATTTCTGGCTCTCAGTGTGGAGCACTGCGCTCTCACCGCTAGTGTGTGAATTTACTTGAGAGATCTTCTAATGGCTACTTTGTTCCCAATTTGCTTATGAATTTTAATGAGCTTTCAGTTCATACCCAGACAACTCAGTCCCTGCAGCAGTCTCTCCATCCACACACAGACTATATTTTACCAGGAAGAGAGCATGAGTGTGTGCTTGGCCACTCAATGGTGTCCACCTTGTGCGGCCCCATGGACTGTAGTCCGCGAGGCTCCTCTGTCCATGGGATTCTCCAGGCAAGAATGCTGGAGTGGGTGGCCATTTCCTTCTCCAGGGGATTTTCCTGACCCAGGGATGAACATGTGTCTCCTGCATTGTAGATGGTGATATTTTACCAGGACAGAGCGTGAAGGAGGATGAGGAAACTTAATACGGCTCCAATGTTTCCACTTCTCACCTGTTGCACTATACTGGTTCTCAGTTTTATTTTTTCTCATCTGGATAATTCAGCAGCCTCTTCACTTGTCTCTCTGACTTTTATCTTGTCCCATCACTCACCTGTTCCATTGATCTATTAACATATGCTATCTTCAGAGTGAGTTTCCTAAAATACGAATCTTATCACATCTTTCTGTTTAAGTATCTCCCCCAGCTGTTCTTATGATAAAGTCTAAATGCCTTCACTCTTGAAGTTCTTCCTGACCTTCTCTCACCAAATCTCCCTTTGCAGCCATACCATCCCAACCGTGCAGTTTACCTCTCTGATCTCATCTCAGCTGGGAAACCACTTCCTCCAGGAGGCTTTCCCAGCCCTTCCCACACACTCTGGATTAGACACCTCCTGCTGGAGCTTCAAGAGCGCCCCGGTTCTCTTCCGTCACAGATCTGCCCCTGTACATGTGCCT
Organism: Aepyceros melampus; assembly: GCA_006408695.1. Classification (NCBI taxonomy): domain Eukaryota; kingdom Metazoa; phylum Chordata; class Mammalia; order Artiodactyla; family Bovidae; genus Aepyceros; species Aepyceros melampus. Next base: position 5,319 of record SJXQ01012149.1, read on the forward strand.
GAGGGACTCCACTCTCCGCTGCAGCCACACTGGTCAGCTCTGAGGACGCTCAGGGCCACTGCTGACACCTCACCAAAACCGCATACCTGCAGGCTTCTCATTTCTGGCCACAGGGCCTCCTCCAACCCTGTCCACATGTCACAGGCACTGTGATGGAATGACTGTGGGGAGCTGGTGCCTAACTGGGCCAAGCTCTTGTGCTCACACAGGCGGCTCCGGGAGGCACACTGAATGCTCCTCAGAAGTGCCGGTGACACGGAGCCCTTGTGGCCTTGTGCACACACACACGCCTGTATTGGCTTTCCCCCTTCCCGGCCTTACCTCCCCCTCTCCCTCAACTCCTGCTTCTTGAGATGCCTTCCCAAATAAGCTACCTGTACTCAAAGCTTTCCCCAAGGTTCTGCTTTGATGGGAATCTAACAAAGATGCTCAGGAGAAACACTACTTGCCCTGTGCTAGCTCTGTATGATGTGGACACTTCAGTTCTGGGTTTCCAAATCTCTCTCCAGCACATGGATATAGTTGCCAACAGCAGACACTCAATAAAGTCAACAGTGTTACCTGCACCATAGAACCAACTAGTGGGAGAGGATTAGAATTTTTCAGAATAAAACGTATTCAGAATACTTCTAAATTAGGAAATTCTAAGGGAGGAAACAGTGTCACACTTTATTTTTTTGGGCTCCAAATCACTGCAGATGGTGACTGCAGCCATGAAATTAAAAGACGCTTACTCCTTGGAAGAAAACTTATACCCCTTCCCGGCCTTACCTCCCCCTCTCCCTCAACTCCTGCTTCTTGAGATGCCTTCCCAAATAAGCTACCTGTACTCAAAGCTTTCCCCAAGGTTCTGCTTTGATGGGAATCTAACAAAGATGCTCAGGAGAAACACTACTTGCCCTGTGCTAGCTCTGTATGATGTGGACACTTCAGTTCTGGGTTTCCAAATCTCTCTCCAGCACATGGATATAGTTGCCAACAGCAGACACTCAATAAAGTCAACAGTGTTACCTGCACCATAGAACCAACTAGTGGGAGAGGATTAGAATTTTTCAGAATAAAACGTATTCAGAATACTTCTAAATTAGGAAATTCTAAGGGAGGAAACAGTGTCACACTTTATTTTTTTGGGCTCCAAAATCACTGCAGATGGTGACTGCAGCCATGAAATTAAAAGACGCTTACTCCTTGGAAGAAAACTTATGACCAACCTAGATAGCATATTCAAAAGCAGAGACATTACTTTGCCAACTAAGGTCCATCTAGTCAAGGCTATGGTTTTTTCAGTAGTCATGTATGGATGTGAGAGTTGGACTGTGAAGAAGGCTGAGCGCCAAAGAATTGATGCTTTTGAACTGTGGTGTTGGAGAAGACTCTTGAGAGTCCTTTGGACTGCAAGGAGATCCAACCAGTCCATTCTAAAGGAGATCAGTCCTGGGTGTTCTTTGGAAGGAATGATGCTAAAGCTGAAACTCCAGTACTTTGGCCACCTCATGTGAAGAGTTGACTCACTGGGGGCAGGAAGAGAAGGAGATGACAGAGGATGAGATGGCTGGATGGCATCACCGACTCGATGGACGTGAGTTTGGGTGAACTCCGGGAGTTGGTGATGGACAGGGAGGCCTGGCGTGCTGCAATTCATGGGGTCGCAAAGAGTTGGACGTGACTGAACTGAACTGAACTGAAGGGGTGGAATTCCACTTACATTTGCCAATCTGTTCTCAGCAACTCAGGGTTCCCCATTTTATCTGGGCAACACCATGACTTTGTACACATCTCTCCCTCTTAGCCTTCAGCTCTGATGGCATTACCAGAATACACCATCTTTTCAACAACAGGAAAATGATTTTTGCATACAGCAGTGAAGAGGGTGCTAGAAAAGGAAAACAGTTACCAGTAAACATCAGCAAAATGTCACCTGCTCTATTACGCTTTATGGAAAAGCTTCCAGGTCTACCTGCACCAGATCATTAACACAGTGTATGAGTTCCTAATTTGATGGCCTCAAAAGCAAAATTACCCACCTTTTATTTGAGGCTAAGTCAAAGTGAATGACACATTTATAGCAGTAGCTGGAACACCTGGGGGGCCTCATCCTGAGACCAGCACCTCTCCTGGAGTCGAGCACATGGGGTCTCATACTCGCTCCCCCCTTGAAACAGGGCTGCAGTGGCACAGTCCTGGCGTCAGCCCATCGCAGCCTTCAAGAAGGCAGACTGATCCTGACCTTGGCCCTCTCTCTGCTGTGAAGGTTCATCTTTCAGGAGAGCTGAGGCAGGTAGCAGCGGACAGCTTCTGGGCCGCGGCTGGGAGCCATCTCTGCCCTGCTGGGAAATACCAAGCAGGCCATGCCCTGCACGCCCCCCTCACAACAGCAGCTGGGCTAGGAGACGGTGGCCCAGCACCGGCGTCCCACAGGCATTGAGCAGCTGTGTACTGGGCAACCAGGGAAAGGGGAGACTCCTGATTCCCTTGGTGACCTCTCTGCTGTCAGCTTCAGGCATTACAGTTTGTTCTGGATCCTAAGCCATAAGGGCAAGAGACTACCAGAAAGTTGGCTCTGACAGCTCAACCCCTTCCCCAGCTGCAGACTTTCCAGTCTTGGTTCTAAAGTGGGGTGAGCTGTGTTACAGAAACCACATTCAAGAGAGCCCTCACCCACCTTTAGAGGCCGAAGCTCACAGTGGGCCTCTGTACTTGCTCCCTCAGAATGCATCCAAATGTTATATTCAGACACGTCCAGAATACTGCTGCCAAGATGTTTTCCACGTAACCCACGATATTTCAGCCACCTCCTCCTGCTCTGTTGACCTGCCGAGCATATGCTTGGTATGAACACTAGTCCCATCTGAGGAGCGCGGCGCCACTCTGGCCAGCTGGCCTCTGCGCCATCATGGTGTGGCTGAGCATGCAGCACGCTGGTGAGAGACCCTCACTAAGCCTTTGCTTCTATGTGAAGTCAGCAATTCCCTCAATTCCCTTCCTGCCACACCAAGCCTGCTGACCTGTCCCAACACCAGACACCAGCCAAGACCTCACAAAAGAAGATTCAGAACCTCAGAAAAGTAAAAAGGATAAAAGAGCAAAAAGACTGTTGTCTTTTTCCTTTCTGAATTCAAAGTTTACAATGATAATCTGCTAGAACTTATGCTGCCTTTTAGCTCCTGAAATGTAGGTTTAACAAAATTCATTGCAACTAAATGATAAAGTCCATCCTGTAAAGTCTGTTATAAAGATATTAAAGTAACATGTTTTCTTTGTTCCAGTCCCATGAACATGGACATAGATTCACCCAACTGATCTGTTCCATAGCAAAAGCACTGCTTTATCTGCCCATGTTCAGTGAAGCTCTGGATCCTGCTATTTATTTATAAGATGTACTGGAAAGGAGCTGGAAAAATAACTTCTTAAACAGAAATAGAAAGGATGACAGAACACAGCAACTGGTTCTCAAGAGTGGGAACATCTTTCCCATGATCTTTAAAATCAGCCTCAGGCGCCCAGCGGTCCCACAGAACAGAATTTGAGGTTTGGGAATGAATTTAGAGTCCATTCGTTCATTGGACACATCCGACAGATTACTCAGAAATTACTGTACACCAGTGTGTTTGTAACTAGGGATTGATACAAAAATATATAAAATAAAATTCTTGGCTTCTAGGAGAAAATCTGGTGGAGGAGATGATTATACAAAAAAATTGTGACCAAATACTATTAGGGCATGAAAGAAGGAGCAGCTGAAGGCCGGCTAATGCAAGCTCTGTTTTAGAGATGCATTAACTGAACTCTAAGAAGTTTAGGAAATCTGCCCAGGTGCACAGTGAGAGAGACCTGGGTCAGCACTCAGTGCTTTGATCACCCTGCTGATATGAGAGATAAGGACAGCTCACCTTTGGCCATCCCTTCCACACTCCAGTCTCACTGCTGATTTTGGGGTTTGGAGGAATATTCTTACCTTCCCTGTTGTCCTGGAGCTTGCTGTACACAGGGCCCATGTCTTACTATTCTTGGCTCACTCAGCATCATACAAAGCTTTGCCATGGTATGTGATCACTACATGTTTAATAGGATTTGACAGTGGGCAAATCAATTTTCTCTTATAATAGAAGTTTTTAACACTACATTTGAACCAACAGCAAAGAAAAGGAAGCTCCAAAATTGAACCAGCAAGGATAAGGTCAACACAAGTGCACGGGAGCGCCACTGACCTCTACTTGGAACTTCCACACACACAGCCCAACTCAAGTCTATGCCTTCTGGCTCACAACTTGCTTAACCACTAAAATGCAAATTATTTGGAACTAAGATTTCTTGGCAGAGATAAGCAGTTTCCTTAGTATTTGGCATCTGTTTACAAGGTAGGAGTGGACTTTTCATAGCTCACCCGTGGCCTAAGAGCCATACAAGGGTCTGGAACTGGCATGGCTCTTCCTGAGAAATGCGAAGAAGGTTTATGATGGAAATTCTTCAGTGAGAGCTGTCTGCTTCAGTGAGAGCCGTCTGCTTGCTCTCTTGCAGATCATCTTTGGATTAAGCTGAAATCCCTAAGAATGAGAAGTAAAGCCCCAGTCCCTGGGCCAATTTCACTCCCCACCTGTGCAAGTCTCTAAGTAATCTTCCCAAAGCCCAAGACCAGACGACTCAAGGAAATGGACTGGAAGCCAGTGGCACATTAGGAAAAGAGTTTAAATCCCATTTACTTCCCAACATTGTATTGCAGTATTCTATGGGACACTGGGCTCAGTAAAGTGGAAAACCAGAAAATTGACATTGATACACTGCCAGCCAAAAAAAAAAAAAAACAAACCACACACCAGAAAAGAAAAAAGGCGTCTACCAGCAAAAGGTGAAATAAAAGCTGGCAAGAAGTAGCAGCTTCACAGTTTTTGTACAAATAGAAAATGGTCTGCTAACTCAGTTTTATTGATCTTATGCCAATCCAAGAGTAAAAGAAGTTAAGTTTTGTCTGATTTGATTTCAGCTGCTTTCCATCTTTACAGCATGTCTGTGAAAACTAGGTGATGATTTTGGTAGCAAAAGCCCTGAATTCTAAGCTCTTCTAAAATACTATATTACAGAAAGCCCTTTCCAACTTTTCCTTCCCTATCTGTTAAGCACAGGACTGTTTTGCTTGCTGGGAGGACTATTTTAGCTGACTTGGTTCTATTTAAATGAGCAGCCCTTCCTAGAGAAGACACACCATCCCTCCACAGTTAGCTCTCCTCAAAGCCGTTAGGAGTCCTGTAACTGCAGTCTCTGGTCTCTCTTATGATCAAGGTCAAGTATTTCTGAGACAAGTAACTTGTGGCTGGGGACTCTCAAACAACACTGAAATGGACTTATTCTCTGGGACAGCTAACTGAGCGACTGGGCAGAAGTTTATTAGTATCATATGCCAAGAGAAAGTTAATGCCCCTCTTTGTGAAGAACAGTCCTCCACTGGTCTATTGTTCTGCTGAAACCAGCTCAGTGGGCTTGGGCCCCTTGCCACAGAAGGCAATTGTTTGTTTTTATTGTTGTTTGTTTTCATTAATCTGCCTAGTTCAGACCTTTCAGGGCGGGTCAGTTAGACAAGCACTAGGAAAGAATGGGTCCTTTTCCACACCAATCCTTGGCACACATGAGGCCTTTGCAGTTCACACATTTAATGCAGAGAAAAATGCTGTATGAAGATGTAAAAGGCCTGCGTGGTCAGGCGGGTGGGTGAGCTCTCGAGCACCCAGTCCGCTCTTGCTTCTGCGAGATGGAATGTGACGGCACAAGGGGGCCAATGTGGTCTGCTGAGACTTCTCAACTTTCCAGTTTCAAAATGTCAAACTGACAGAAAAGCTGAAAGCAGAGAACAACTATTTATCTAAATACTCTTCACTGCAATAGCGTCTGTCTCCAATGCGGGAGACTCAGGTTCAATCCCTGGGTCGGGAAGATCCTCTGGAGAAGGAAATGGTAACCCTTTCTAGTATTCTTGCCTGGAGAATCCCATGGACGGAGAAGCCGCGGTAGGCTACAGTCCAAAGGGTCGCAAAGAGTCGGATACGACTGAGCGAATTCACTTTCACTTTAACATTTTGCCACATTTGCTTTCTCTCTCTCCTTCTCTCTCTATATAAAAATTTTCTTTTTTGGGGGGTGATTCATGCCCCATCACCTCTGGGTGTAAGAAAGTCTCCAAAAAGTGAAAAAGCAGTAACTGGAGAAAGGCCAGGGGTTATGATCATCAGCAGGGTCCTAGACTAGAACTACCAACTGTGAGCACGGAGTCCCTGGCCAACACAGAAGCATTCACCTTGATATCTGGATTCTCTTCTCAAGGGTCAGAGGCCCGGTGTGCAGAGGGTTAAACAAAGTCAGTGCAAAGTCAGTGGCAAAGAAAAACCCTTTGGCCTGTCCACCAGGCCTTGAGGAAATGATACTTTTCTGTTTCCCTTCTCCTTTGTCCCACTCCCATGTGGTCATCTCATTCCCTGGGAAAGAGATAATGCCACATCCCTTCCTGCCTCTGCTCTGGCAACTTCCTTCCTCACACCATTCCCATGGCGGGACCCAGGGTGGGCAGGGGAGAGTCGCCACCACGTTAGAGCAGCTGGGGCCTGAAGCAGGCCAGGGGGCTCTCCAAGGAGGAAATGTTCGTTTACTGGGAGTGAGGATTATGCCTGGGGGGGAATGGAGGCCTCTCCCGAGAGGTGCCGCTGTTGCTTTAATTTGCACGATCAGGCGCAGCTGGGGAGAATAATGTACTGACCAACACAAACAGACCATTTACATTTCTGAGACAGACTTTTAAAGAAATTACTTAATACAGCGCCTACAAAGCCCATAATGGCATTTTTCTTTAGGCAAACCCTGGGAGCTCAACTGAGGCAGGCACAGCTTGTTTTCCAGACACTGCTCCCATATGGGCACCAACCAGTCACAGCCTTGGGGCAGAGGCGAGATGAGCAGAGCGAGCCCCTCTGTGGGGGCACTCTGGGGCCTCCCTGAGACAGAGCCACGCCAGGCAGCTCTGGACTACCCAGACTACCCACCAGGGCTGAGGCCAGGAGCCCCGGCTCACCCTGACGGTCCGATCCCGGCAGGAAAAGAGCGCCTCTCCCAGAGACAGCAGCCAGTGAGAAGCAAAGTGTGGAGCCCAGAAGATGAATGTGCCCGACGGGGCTGTTCTGGCTAACTGCTGACTGCTGACTCGGGAGTCGGCGTGCTTTCTCAGACCTCAGCATTCTGCTTTCTTTGACTTCCAGCTTGCTTTTTCTCAGGCAGGTCTCTCTTCATGAAAATGTCTGAGGACGTCAACATAAAATACGTTTTAAAGTCTTGGCTGCCCCCCAGGTTGAGATCAAGTTAGAGTCTCAGGATGTGGGGTGTGCTCAGTCAGATCCTTTCTAGAAATGGGTGGGCACATTAACCACAAGGATTCAAATGAAACACACGAGTTACTAGCATATATTTTGCAAAATTATTCCCTCTCCATCCCTCAACTTCTCACCACTACTAAACAAGCATGCTAAATTGCAAATGAGAAGGATATGAACACTGGACACAGCTTGGTTCCTGACACCTCGCAGATCTGTCTGGAGAGGGGTGTGCTTGGCAGTCTTCTCGTTAGATGAGGCTGAGTGTCACCACTCAGTGTCACCTGTGTCACCACAGGTCGTGTTCTAGCGCCCGGCGTGCCCCAGGGTCTCTGACTCCAGACCGCGCTCCGCATGGCGGCTACACTGTCAGGCGCATGCTCACTGGCCAGGGGATCTCCGCTGGCCTCTCAGAAGGCGCTGTTCTGTTCACTGAATGGGCAACTCAACGAGGCCCAGAACCCAACCTGTCCCCCTCCCGGGCAGCACCTGTCTTCAAAAAGCCAGGACACACTATCATCTACAGTTTTCCCATTGTCACAGCACCTCTCACAATCCAGGATTCAGAGAGTCCTTGGGAAGGAAGTACCTGCACAACGGTGATCAAAAGAAGGGGGTTGTTTCCAGCCTAAGCCCGAGGTGTCACTTCACTAAAGCAAGGCAATGGATTTCAATAAAGAGGAATATCTGTTCCCACGTAGTCTGGTAGAGAAAGCAGAACACTTTCTTTTTCACTGCGCTCAGGAAATGGTTTTCATATATGTTAACCACAGCTGGGTAATCTGTATAACCACAACAGAGCTTCTCTTTAATAAACAGAAGATGTTTAAGCACTGCGTCACTGACCACCAGAAAGAACTCCCACCCTCCATCTCTAAGGCAAGAGAAAATGATAAGGCTAAGTAGAGTCTCTTCCCTTAACCTGCCAGTCAGGGGTTGCTGAAGAAGCTTTTTCATTCAGAAATGTAGACTGTTTCATGAGGCTTCTGCCATCCAGCCCCATTGCTGAATGATGGATGAACCTTGAACAAATCCAGTTTCTCTGCATGCTGGGATCCCCTCAGAGCCTTTATAACCACGATCCACAATGGGTCATAAGGTAAATGTATGACTATGGATCACGGCCAATAGGTGTGAAGAAGGAGCTTTAGAGACTGCTGGCTGGGAGTGAAGGTACGCTGAAACAAAGCTGGCCAACCCTGCCCAGCACAGATGGTTCAAGAAAATGAAAACAAATCAAACCAAACATCATTAACTAAAGATGCGAAGGGTGGATTGGACAGTTCTCTGATTCATCCTTGTATATCACTTGCCCTGGGAAACTTGGCATTACCCTCTTCCTGCTGTGAGAGCAAGGCCTCTGTCCTCTGGCTCCTTGCCCTGAAGCCAGGAGCAGTCTGGGAGAGCCAGTGACCCTCTCCTTGGGGGCAAGTGGCTTCATGACGCCCTTGCTGTCACTGTGAGGCCCAGCTGGTAATTCAGCAAAGACTGTATGAGCATGTCACCGTTCCCGCTGCCCAGAAGGAAGGAGGTTTGGAGCCAGAGGTATTGACACGGTGGTCTCATTTGAATGATATTACTAAAACTAAAAGAGCATTCATGCAAAAACACACAAAACAACTCCCCTCCCCCAAACTTACCTAGTTGTCATGAAGAGCTTTTTTCTAAGGGTGAAGATTAAGCTACTGAATTGATTTGTATTCTATTGATAAAAGAATGCTGGAAAACTGGTGACACATCATTTTTTATTCTCAGTTAATACTTTTAAAAACAGCTTGACTGCAATACAATTCACATACTAAAGAAGTCACTCATTTAAAGTATGCAAGTCAATGGTTCTCAGTGTATTCAGTTGTGGAGCCACTATTACAGTCTAATTTTAGAACATTTTATCATTCTCTCTCAAAAAAACCCCAAACAAACTGCTCCTCACACCCATTCATTAGCAGTCACCCCCATTCCTCCAGCTCCAGGCCAAGAGCTAATCTATGTTCTGTCTCTACAGATCTGCCTGTTCTCCCAGCTATAAGTAATAGTTGTATTTTACTATTAAAAAATTTTTATTATTATTACTTTTTGTCATGCCATACAGTATTCATGATCTTAGTTCCTTGACCAGGGATTGAACACTCAGGTCCCCTGCAGTGGAAGCATGGAGTCTTACCCACTGGACTGGCAGGGAAGTCCCAGCCAGCTAATAATTTTAAACCGTAAGTTTAAGACTATACAGTTGCTATCTGTTGTAGCTAACTATAAGAAACACTTTTAAAATTTCAACTTGTCCCATATGTTGATGGTCATATATATATATTTTATAAGAGCCACGAAAATCAGAAATCTAGACTTCAGACAGGAATACTGTAATATCTGAGCATAGCTTATATAGCTAAATCCTGAATATCATCACCACTACTTTGGAGCTGTGTTTTTAAAGCAGTGAGGTGCAGTGGCTTAGCATTCAGTGCAGAAAACTGCCCCTGCCACTTAAACCTTTTTGTTTGTTTTAAAAACCATTTGGGTGAGAAATTTATCTGAGCCTCCGGTCACTCATTAGTGTGTGTGTGTGTGTGTGTGTGTGTGTGTGTGTGTGCTTAGTTGCTCAGTCGTGTCACTCATTTGTGTGTGTGTGTGTGTGTGTGTGTGCTTAGTTGCTCAGTCGTGTCTGGCTCTGCAACGCCATGGACTGTAGCCCACCAGGCTTCTCTGTCCGTGGCAAGTATACTGGAGTGGGTAGCCATGCCCTTCTCCAAGGGATCTTCCTGACCCAGGGATCAAACCCAGGTCTCTTGCACTGCAGGCAGATTCTTTACTGACTGAGCCACCAGGGAAGCCCAAGAATACTGAGGATAACAATAACTACTTTGAAGTGTGATGATTAAATGAGATATTCATCTGCCTAGCCCCTGAGTGCCTTCAGTGTGCCAGATTCTGTTGGCCACTGGAGATAGTAACACAAATTTCTTAGCCTCATTAAATTTATTTGCTCAAGACAGAAACGCAAACAAGTAATTAATTAGATTATGAGAAAACCAAGTGCTTTAGGAGCCTAACAGTGTGAGCTGGGGAAGGCTGTAGAGAGGGAGGGGAGGTATCTGAAATGTGCAAGATGAGAAGGGATTTGCAAAGGAGACAAGGTGGGAGACAGATGTCAGCAGAGACAGGGGCATCTGCAGCGCATGCGAAGGCGCAGAGCAGAGAGGCCACACTTCCTGTCGCTCCTACTTTCATCCTCTCATGCCCTCAAAAAGATGCTTCTCTAGAAGCCAGAAACAAAATCTTGCTGCTGCTAGAGAAAAACTATGGAGCTTTAGGAGTTGCTCGTTTGTTTTTCTGAAGCTAATTCATCTCTGGCAGCAAAGTATATTTTTAATTTCTACTTTTTTCTCCTAAAAAATTTCAAACCAAGAAAAGTTGATCTTTGATCTAGAACAGTCCCCATGCCTGTAGAATGGCCCACAATTTGGACTTGTCCGATTGTTAATGCTGGCTGCTTTGGAGGCACCTGGGAGTCTTTCAGCATGCAATCTTTGGACGGCTTTTCCTCATGACACTTACTTCCTGAGTGATTTCATCCAGTTCCAAGGCTTACATGCCAGTAAACTGCCTCTGACTCCCAAAGGTCTTATTTTCAGCCCAGACCTTGCTCCCTAACTCCAGACTTTCACTAACTGCCCAGCAGACCTCGCCTGCAGCAGCTTTCCACACCTTAGCAAAAGGCATAGCGCCTGGCCAGGTACTCACCTCTCAGACCTGTTCTCTCACAACTAACCCCACACTCACTCTACCTCAGGTACACGCCCACCTTTGAAGGCCTAGACTCAAGCCATTCCTTCCACCTGAAATATTCTCTTCTAATAGAACATCTTGTTAACGTTCTCACCACCCTCAAGACTGTGTGCAGATCTCAACTTCTCAGTGAGACTTGCCCTTAACCTGTTCATCCTGTTCCCACTCTAACCTTCACCTTCACCCCACGGTCCTCTTCAGATTTTTCTTTTCTTTGTAACATTCAGTATTTTCTAACACACCACATAATTTATTATGTTTGTTGTCCATCTCCTTCATGGAATGGAAACTCTACAAAGGCTGGAGCTGATGTCTGTTTTGATCACTGATATAACCCCAACATTCAGTACAGCGCCTGGCACATGGCAGGCACTTCTAATAAACATTTGTTAAAAGAATGTATGAATATTGGGAAAACATATCAACTTGGTACATTATAAACAGATTCCAATAATGATATCTACTAAGGTAACAATTCTTGGTGTTGGCTAATCTCGTAGCTGCTGCATATCCTTAGCTAGGTTTTCTGCAGGAGAAATTAGCAGTTTAGACATGGGAAAAGCATTTGTTCATTGCAACAGATGGCAGACCACTCCTTGAATGGCTGTCAAGAGCCTGGAATTTGTCCTAGGCTGGCCCCAGTGTCACTGGATAAGAGCCTGCAGAATGCTCAACAACCCCACCATAAACTGTAATCTGGTGGACACAGGCTAAAATATCCTAATTGAAACACAAGTCAGGGACAGAATTAGAGGGAATGTTGGATGAACCTTTGTTTTTTTGTCTATGATAAGAGAATTTGCACACACACAAAAAGTGATATATGCATTCGTATTTTGTGGTAAATGAAGCTCTGGAACAACCAGGTCAGGAAACAAGGAAAGACTTATGAGGGTCACAAATGAGTCTTTTTCTCTTGCCACCAGTTACCTCACAGCAAAGCTGCTTTTGTTGGTTTGGTCTTAGGGGCTAGTTTTAAAGTCATATACTCTACTATGTTACGAGCCAGAAGCAATGTCTGAGTCCAGTCTTGAAGCTAAAACCAACACTGGATGGATGTGCTCGGAGCAATTAGCTAACTCAATATTCAGCCAACTCAATAACTTCTTGTCAGAAGCTGCCAGAAAGAATCATTCAGGTGTACAGGTTTGCTATCGGCAGCAAGCTGAGCTACAACAAAGACGACCACTCCTTCCAGCTGCCACAACCATGTCAAGGTAAGAGAATTATACAGATAGGAACTTTCTCTCTTGTTCAGTGGGCACCTGAGCTGGTGGACACAGTGGAAGGAATAAGATGGGAAGAGCAGCTAGAAAAACAGGCAAAAAGAAGTGAGTTCTTTTCACTGCTGGTGGTCTGGGTGCCTGGTAAGAATAGAAGACCCCAAAAATGTTCAAAGGGGTGTGGGAATGAGAGAGTATGCAAAAATGCAAGACTTTCTAATGGCTTGAGATTTCTAGAAGCCTGACTGTGGAGAAACATCCTTACAATTCTGAAGGAAGATCATTTCCCATCTCATGTTATATGCAGAAAAACCACTGCTAAAATGTAAAGACAGAACAAAGTCATCTTCGGACATGCTTAGTTTCAAAAACTTATCTCCTATATATCATTTCCTCAGTATGTTACTGGAGGATAAGCTCTATTAAACGAGGAAATAGAAAGAGTAAGACAAGGAATCCAAGAGTCAGGGGAGCCACACAAACAGGGATGAAAGGCAGGCCCAGAACAACAGCTGCAAAGAAAGCCCAGAGAATAGAGTCCAGACCTGAGCAGAAGGATGGAAGACTTCAGAAGGGACTGGGTTGGGGGTGGTATGGAAACGACACAGTCAAGAAAAATATTAACAGGGATTTCACAGACCTCTGGGAGAGTTTGGAAAAAATGTGACAGGGACATAGAAAACGAAGCAAACTAACAAATAACATGCTGGGAAAGACTGAAGGTGGGAGGAAAATGGGACGACAGAGGATGAGATGACTGGATGGCGTCATCGACTCAATGGACAGGAGTTGGAGCAAGTGCCAGGAGACGGTGAAGGACAGGGAAGCCTGGCGTGCTGCAATCCATGGGGTGGCAAAGTCAGACACGACTGAGCGACTGAACAACAGCAATAACAAATACGATACATACATGAAAGGAAACACAAAGCTAGTCCACGCCTGGGCTCAGGGAAGGGGCAGTACGAGAGTATTAATGCCTTCTCTTTCAAATCAGGAGCTGGTGTTCCTTAAAGACTAGGATTAACAGTAAGTTAACAAATTGAAAAAAAAGTGAAAAAAAAAATCCAGTATACTAAACACAGTAGTTTAAATTACGGACAAAATAATACCAGAAGAACTAGCTACAAGAGTTTAAAGTGGTTGCCTCTGAAAAGCGGACCCAGGACAGAATCAAACAGTGGATTTGGATGTTTCACACTATGCCTGTATGACTTTGAGCTGATAACAAATCTGGGTTAATAAATCTTAATGTTCCTTTTAGCAGGAAAAGAAGAGAAAGAAATGTTTCTGAGAAGTCAATCAGTCTATCTCTCCACTGGACAAGCTGGTGAAACAAACTGTTCCCTAGTTAAGTGCACTGCTGAAATGATTAAAGAGATGAAACCTAGAACAGTTTTCTAGAACTTAACAGAAAAAGTTTTGCAGAATCGTATTTATTTCTCAGTAGGTTTTGTATGCTGTTAAGTTTTAGAAAGACAAAAATCTTTAAAAGGTGCCCTTTCAGATAGATGCTGTGCTACAGAGTCAAAGTATGGGATTTCCCATGA
>SJXQ01012150.1:0-17037 GCA_006408695.1 Aepyceros melampus
TTTGGAACCAGTCTGTTGTTCCATGTCCAGTTCTAACTGTTGCTTCCTGACCTGCACCTTAGTTTGTATTTATTCATCATTGTTGTTTTTCTATTAACTCAATGTAGAAAATATCCTCCTCACTAGGTACCTAGGCAGCAGGATAAGAACATATGAGAATGGTCATTCAAAATTAGACTTCCTGCATTTTTAAATTTTTTTTTAAAAATTGGTAGATGATTGTTTTGCAGTGTTGTCTTGGCTTCTGCTGTACAACAGTGTGAATCAGCCAAAAACACATATAGATATAAAATGGGCTTTCCAGGTGGTGCTAGTGGTGAAGAACCCACCTGCCAACACAGGAGACAGAACAGACATGCGGTATGATCTCAAGGTCGGGAAGATTAGCTGGAGAAGGGCTTGGCGACACTCAGCATCCTTGCCCAGAGAAGCCCATGGACAGAGGAGCCTCGGGGGCTGCAGTCTATGGGGTGACAAAGAACTGGATGGCTGAAGCAACGTAGCCACTTTCCCTCCCAGCCCTCTAGGTCATCATAGAGCACAGGCTGAGCTCCCTGCCAGCCCGCTATTCACAAAGGAGACATAATAGACATGCGGTATGATCTCAAGGTCGGGAAGATTAGCTGGAGAAGGGCTTGGCAACCCACTCAGCATCCTTGCCCAGAGGAGCCTCGGGGGCTGCAGTCTATGGGGTGACAAAGAACTGGATGGCTGAAGCAACGTAGCCACTTTCCCTCCCAGCCCTCTAGGTCATCGTTGAGCACAGGCTGAGCTCCCTGCCAGCCCGCTATTCACAATGGTGGTGTGAGCATGTCAGTGCTCCTCTCTCAATCCCTCCCACCCTTTCCTTCCCCCACTGTGTCCACAGGTCTGTTCCCTATATCTGCATCTCTATTCCTGCCCTGCAAATGGGTTCCTAAGTACCATTTTTTTAGAACTGTCATTATTTTTCATTAAAGTTTTTGTTTTCCCATTTTTGAACTGGGCTGGGGGAGTATTTAATTCACATATTTAGAAAAAAGGACTTCTAGTCAGACATATCTAACAAACTCAAAAAGTCTGGTCAATTTTCCTTTATGGAACAGTATTACTCCTCTCTCAATCCCTCCCACCCTTTCCTTCCCCCACTGTGTCCACAGGTCTGTTCCCTATATCTGCATCTCTATTCCTGCCCTGCAAATGGGTTCCTAAGTACCATTTTTTTAGAACTGTCATTATTTTTCATTAAAGTTTTTGTTTTCCCATTTTTGAACTGGGCTGGGGGAGTATTTAATTCACATATTTAGAAAAAAGGACTTCTAGTCAGACATATCTAACAAACTCAAAAAGTCTGGTCAATTTTCCTTTATGGAACAGTATTATCTTGATAATTGATTGACTAACATATATCACATTTATGCAGGTAGCATGGTTATTAATAAGTTTTGCTCCATTACAACTGCTTTACACTCAGTATATGAACCTATTTGGACTTCCCTGGTGTCCCAGTGGTTTAGAATCCATCTTGCAATGCAGGGATGTGGAGTCAATCCCTAGTTGGGGAACTAAGACCTCACATGCCATGGAGCAACTACTGAACCCACGTGCCAGAACTAGAGAATCTGTGCATTGCAACAAAAGATCCTCGTGCAGCAACTAAGACCCAACGCTGCAGGAAAAAAAAAAACAAAAAAAAGAGCCTATCTATACGTCATAGTCAGGGCTTTCCTGGTGGCTGCGTTGGTGAAGAATCTGCCTGCAGTGCAGGAGACCCAGCTTCGTTCCCCGGGTCAGGAAGATTCCCCTGGAGAGGGAAATGGCAAACCACTGCAGTGTTATTGCCTGAAAAACTGTGGGCAGAGGAGCCTCGCTGTAATTAACAATGCTTGTTTCCAGTTGCGTATCAGTTAACTATGGCCACAATAACCTTGGGTAACAAGCCACCCCGAATGCACTGGCTTAAAACAAAGCATTTCCTTTTTCTTGCACGTTTACTTTCAGCATTTACTTTCACATACGTTCGCTGTAGGTCAGGTGATCTAGACTAGGCTCAGTGGGCTTGACTCCAAATCACAGGAAGAGTCCAAGTCAGGCTGTTGTGTCTCTCACCAGCTCTGTATCGGTGGACTATCCGAGAATGTTCTTTTCATGGTGTCGTAGTCTGTTCATGATGCTTAAAAAAAAAAAAGAAAAACACTGACTGCAGGGCTTATAAACAGTAAGCATGTGCTGCTTACAGTTCTGGAGACTGGATGGTCGACATCAGGGTGCCAGCGTGGCCAAGTGAGGGCTCCCCTCAAGGCTGCAGACTTCTCACCGCATCCTCTCGTGACAGAAGGCTCTAGGGATCCCTCCAAGGCCTCTTTTATAAGGCACTGATCTCATCCATGAGAGTGTGGAACACCCTCATAACTTAGGTACTTCCGGAAAGCCCCGCCAGGAAATGCCATCACCTTTGGGGGTTAGGATTTTAACATACAGATTTTAGAGGGATACAAACATTTGGCCCATAGCACATGGGAATGCCGAAAGCCAGGTTAGGCGAGTCCCACCACGTGATCATGTCTCAAGCCTTTGTTTTTGCCATGATATCTGTCTGTCTGTCTGTCTATAATATATATATCAACAACCTCAGATATGCAGATACCACTCCAATGGCAGAAAGTGAAAAGGAGCTGAGAGCCACTTAATGGGGGTAAAAGAGAAAAGTGAGAAAGCTGGCTCAAAGCTTAACATGTAAAAAACTAAGACCATGGCATCCAGTTCTATCACCTCATGGCAAATAGCAGGGGAAAAAGTGGAAGGAGTGACATTTCATTTTCTTGGGCTCCAAAACCACTGGGGACAGTGATTGCAGCCATGAAATTAAAATACACTTGCTCCTTGGGAGCAACGCTATGACAAACCTGAAGGTGAAAGTGAAGTCGCTCAGCCGTGGCCGACTCTTTGCGACCCCGTGGACTGTAGCCCACCAGGCTTCTCCATCCATGGGATTCTCCAGGCAAGAATACTGGAATGGGTTACCATTTCCTTCTCCAGGGGATCCTCCCGACCCAAGGACCGAACCCCGGTCTCCGCATTAGAGGCAGACACTTTAACCTCTGAGCCACCAGAGAAGCCCATGACTGTTGGGAGCCGTGTTAGGCATTACTGACAAAATAGAGGCACGGCTCTAAACCCCCTCCCTTTGTTCCGTAGGCACGGACCCAGAATGAAGGAGTTAGGCTTTGTGATTCTGACTTGTGTTTTCCTTTCCTTGGCTGAGTTGACTGAAGAGAATATTAAGGTGCTTATTGTTTTTGAGAGGAGCAGGAGAAGGCATAAAGGCTTCTGCAGCTGTTCTCAAAGAACAATTCATAAAGTTAATCACTGACATTTGTTCAAAGACTTTTACAAAAGAGTGTTCCAGGGTGAGCACAGAGGCCGCAGCTTGAGACCATGGGAGGGATTCCTATCTGAAACCCATTTGTGAGAAAAGTGTTTATGGCAAAGGAGTTTGCTGAATTTAGGGCTTAGGAATAATTAAAATAGTTAGAAGCTAAAGATTTAAGGATTGCTGTAATGTTACAATACTCTACTATAGCTTATAAAAATTAGGGACTTCAGAGATATTATTAGCTAGAAGCCCTTTCTAAGAAATAGTGAGCTTAGGATACTAGGGCAAACAGGACTTAGAAAGATAAGAATTAAACTGAGGAATGTGGTATGCAGCCCAGACATTAGCATGAGTTACAGTGTATTCACAAGGACATGTGAGAAAAAGTAGATAAGAGAATCGCTGAGGAAGGAACTCCTTTTGAGGGGCAACAATGATTTTTGGAAAAAAATAAATCTGAGTCAATGGGAACTAAAAATATCAAACCTCTGACCTAATGCTTTTGTAAAAGTATAAAAGAGAATCATAAGCTTGAAATAAACAGGCACTCCAAAGAAAACTGAGAGGCTGCCTCAGTTTCTTGCCGACACCGCCCATCCCTTCAGGTTGAATCCCTGGAGCTGGACTCTGGCACATGACAAACCTAGACAGTGTGTTAAAAAACAGAGATATCACTTTGTTGACAAAAGTCTGTACAGTCCAAGCTATAATTTTTCCTGTAGCATGTATGGATGTGAGAGTTGGACCATAGGGAAGTCTGAGTGCCAAAGAATTGATGGCTTTGAATTGTGTTGGTGAAGACCCTTGAGAGTTCCGTGGACTGCAAGGAGATCGCCCCAGTCAATCCTAAAGGAAATCGACCCTGGATATTCATTGGAAGGACTGATGGCTGAAGCTGAAGCTCCAGTGTTTTGGTTTTTTTTAATTTCTTTTTTTTATTATTTTTTATTTTACTTTACAATACTGTATTGGTTTTGCCATACATCCACGTGAATCCGCCACGGGTGTACACGTGTTCCCCATCCTGAACCCCCCTCCCACCTCCCTCCCCATCCCATCCCTCGGGGTCATCCCAGTGCACCAGCCCCGAGCATCCTGTATCCTGCATCGAACCTAGACTGGCGATTCGCTTCTTATGTGATAGTGTTTTCTTATATCTGATATGAAGAGCTGATTCGCTGGAAAACGACCCTGATGGCTGGGAAAGATTGAAGGCGGAAGGAGTAGGGGGTGGCAGAGGATGCAGAAGATGGCATTACCGACTCAATGGATATGCGTTTGAGCGAGCTGCAGGATGCAGTGCAGGACTGAGAGGCTACAGCCCGCGGGGCCACAGTCGGACACGACTCAGCACCTGAACAACAGCAGCATGCCACTGGCCGCAGCGGGCGACAGAGCCACGGCCAGCTGCACGGGGCGGACAGTGCGAAGGCCCACAGCGCGAAGGTGCCACTGGCCGTAGCGGGCGACAGAGCCACGGCCAGCTGCACGGGGCGGACAGTGCGAAGGCCCACAGCGCGAAGGTGCCACTGGCCGCAGCGGGCGACAGAGCCACGCCCAGCTGCACAGGGCGGACAGTGCGAAGGCCCACAGCGCGAAGGTGCCACTGGCCGCAGCGGGCGACAGAGCCACGCCCAGCTGCACGGGGCGGACAGTGCGAAGGCCCACAGCATGAAGGAAGAGAGAGCAAGTGTTTGGTGAGCATTATTTAGCTTATCATAATTTGGAGTTTCATTTTTTAAATTATGGTCTAAAATTCACGGGTAGGCAGAGTGTGTTTTAAAACTTGTCCTTGGAAGAAATTTTTAGAAGAAATTCAGATATAAGGCAAACTCAAGTCCTGTGCCCAGAGGGAATATTGCAGTGAGGCTCCATTTCACATAAAATTTGTATTTATTTCAATGTAAAACAATAAGCTCAGGTGCAATTTGAACATCCAAAGAGAAAGATGCCAGCAATCAACTGCCTAAATGAATAGCATATGCACAAATCAGTGACATTCAGCATTATCCTTCTGCATATTTGTCTGCTCTTTGGAACCAAGGTAATATATACTCTTGACAGAAAATTCACTTTCTGTCAAGCTGCTCAGTTTTGCCTCAAATACCCCCTCTTCTTTAATGTCCTTCATATGCGTTCATGGCTCATAGTTCTGTGATTCATTTGGAAAAACTATCTTAAATAATGTGCTATCAATTTCTTGGTTGGATGTAGAGAAGAAAGGACGAAATTAAGGGAGCTGTTTCCGGGGTGAAGGCTTTCCATTTTCTCACCAGGTTAGGTGGCAGGGGGGCTTGTGAGCTGTTAGAAGAGCCACAAGAGGAAGACATGCTCTTGTCTAGATGGGGGAAGCAGGTGTTTTTTACTTTGGATGTTCCGCTGGAGTATTTTGAATATCGAGGAAGTGGAAAATTGGAATTGCTCATAGAATGCTGTCTTTTCCCAGCAAGCTTGATGTGTCAGATAGTCCTAAAACCCTCCCATCAGTTAATGACTGCACTGTAAAATCTATTGTTTAAAAAATGCAAGAATAAAAATGATATCCCCTTTCTGGTAGTGTAATAGCCAAGTGAATTACTTAATATATTTTATACTCCCCTTCCCTTCTCATACACATACTGTATTAAAGTTTCATTACCTAAGTGGGAGAATGAGCCCGCCTTTAGCACAATGAGAATTTTAGATTATAAATGTCAGTGTTTATTGGGAGGCACAGTACACACAACTCTTCTGCAAGGCTGCTCGGTGTATCATGAGATAGGTTTAGTCACAGTTTGCTCACTTCCTTACCGTGATCCAAAGTAAATGTTACATACAAAGAAAAAAATGAGTCATGCCTTTTGCTGGGGTATGTTCCTTGAAGACATATTGGGTTTTAACTTTGTTGGTACACATGTATGCATCAAATGTGCAACTTACAAGATGTGTTTTCAAAAAGGAAGGTGCACGAACTCTCTAAATCAGGATCCTGGGTTGCCTAATAGAGAGAAAATCCTTTCCCATGAATTTTCTAGGACTTGGACTTATTATTTTTAGATTGCATCTGATGCTGTGTTTCAGGGACTGGGTACTTTTGGTGACTCATTTTAAGGAATGGAGTCTATATTTGGATGGTTTGATAGCACTTCAACTTTAGTGTACTTTTGAAATAAGAACCCAGTTCAACACTAGCTCTTGTCTTTTAAGAATTTGAAAACACTTTAAGAATTTGTTTTAAATTTGCATGATGTTTTATCACTTCAATGCACAATTTCCAAAACAAAACACCTGGTACTTTGGAGAAACTTAATAGGTATTTGAGTTGGAGTGAAATCCTGTTTGGAAGTTGTCTGGAGCTGATGCTTTGAGTTCTGGATTTTAGTTCCATTGGTACACTGGTGCAGGCAGTAATAACATCAACTACCCATGTGTTTAACGATCCAGAACTTTCTGAACTCCACAGTCTTAATCTGTAAATGAGGATAATCTTATTTCAAAGGATTGGACTGACAATAGAATAATTCAGCAAATGTGAAATTGCCTTTGAAAGATTAAAATACTGTACAAACATGTGGGTAAAACTAGACACTTTCTTACTGCGCTTTGAAGTTTGGGGTAGAAACTTCACCAAAATGGCGACTCCTGACTACAGATGTCTTGGTGGCGGTGGTGGTGGTGATCAGGTGCTGAGTTGTGTCCAGCCCTTTGGGAGCCATGGACTAGAGCATGTCAGACTCCCCTGTCCTTCATCATCTCCTGCAGCTTGCTCAGATTCACTCCCATCGAGTCAGTGATGCCATCCAACCATCCGTCCTCTGTCGTCCCCTTCTTCTCCTCACCTCAGTCTTTCCCAGCATCAGGGTCTTTTCCAATCTGCCGGCTCTTCACATCAGGTGGCAAAGTATTGGAGCTTCAGCTTCAGCAATGTCCTTCCAAGGAATATTCAGGATTGATTTCCTTTAGGATGGACTGGTTGGATCTCCTTGCATTCCAAGGGACTCTCAAGAGTCTTCTCCAACACCACAATTTGAAAGCATCAGTTCTTCAGCTCTCAGCCTTCTTAATGGTCCAACTCTCATATCTGTATGTGACTACTGAAATTGGGAACATGTGTACACCCGTGGTGGATTCATGTTGGTGTATGGCAAAACCAATACAATATTGTAAAGTTAAAAAAATAATAAATAATAAAATAAAATCTGAAAAAAAAGAAACAACATAGCTTTGACTATACGGACCTTTGTTGTCAAAGTGATGTTTCCGCTTTTTAACCCACTGTCTAGGTTTGTCATAACTTTCCTTCCAAGGAGTATGTATCTTGTTTTCATGGCTGCAACCACCCTCAACATTGATTTTGGAGTCCAAGAAAATAAAATCTGTCACTGTTTCCACCTTTTCCCTTCTATTTGCCGTGAAGTGATGGAACTGGATACCCTGCTCTTAGTTTTATTCATGTTGAGTTTTAACCCAGGTTTTTCACTCTTATTTTCACCCTCATCAAGAGGTTCTTTAGTTCCTCTTCACTTTCTGGCATTAGAGTGGTATCGTCTGCATATCTGAGGTGGTTGTTATTTCCCGCAGAAACTTGGGTGGGGGTTTAGCCACTAAGTCGTGTCCGACTCTTGGACTTCTGCAGCCCCATTGACTGTAGCCTGCCAGGCTCCTCTGTCCATGGGATTCTCTAGGCAAGACTATTGGAGTGGGTTGTTATTTCCTTCTCCAGGGGATCTTCCCAACTCAGTGATTGAACCCAGGTCTCCAGCTTTGCGGGCAGATTCTTTACCAACTGAGCTATGAGGGAAGCCCCATGCTAGTAGGGGCTTGTGAGTCATTCAGCCCAACATTTAGCTTGATGTACTCTGCATATAAGTTAAATAAATAAGTTGACAATATACAGCCTTATTGTATTTTTTTTCCCAGTTTTGAACCAATCAGTTATTCCATATAAGGTTCTAACTGTTGTTTCCTGGCCTGCATACAGGTTTCTCAGGAGACAGATAAGGTGGTCTGGTAGTCCCGTCTCTTTAAGAACTTTCCACAGTTTGTTGTGATCCACACAAAGCCTTTAGTGTAGTCAATAAAGCAGAACTAGATGTTTTTTTCTGAAACTCACTTGCTTTCTCTATAATCCAAAGAATATTGGCAATTTGGTCTCTGGTTCCTCTGCCTTTTCTAAATCTAGCTTGAACATCTGGGATACTGGGTTCACGTTCTGTTGAAGCCTATCTGAGGGTTTTTACTATAACCTTACTAGCGTGGGGTCGCAAAGAGTCGGACACGACTGAGTGGCTGAACTGAACTGGACTGGACTACTAGCATGGGGCTTCCCTCATAGCTCAGTTGGTAAAGAATCTCCCCGCAAAGCTGGAGACCTGGGTTCAATCACTGAGTTGGGAAGATCCCCTGGAGAAGGAAATAACAACCCACTCCAATAGTCTTGCCTAGAGAATCCCATGGACAGAGGAGCCTGGCAGGCTACAGTCAGTGGGGCTGCAGAAGTCCAAGAGTCGGACACGACTTAGTGGCTAAACCCCCACCATATATTTACTAGCGTGTGAAAGGAGCACAGTTGTGTGGTGGTTTGAGCATTCTTTGACATTGTCCTTCTTTGGGACGGAATGAAAACGGACCTTTTCCTATCCTGTGGCCACTGCTGAGTTTTCCAGAACTGCTGACATACTGAGTGCGGCACTTTTGCTGTGTGATCTTTTAGGGTTGGAAGCAACTCAGCTGGAATTCCATCATTTCTACTAGCTCTGTTTGCTGCAATGCTTCCTAATGCCAACTTGACTTCACCCTCCAGGATGTCTGGCTCTAGGTGAGTGACCACACCATCTTAGTTATCTGGGTCATTAAGACCTTTTTTGTACAGTTCTTCTGTGTATTCTTGCCACCTCTTCTGCTTCTGTTAGGTCCTTACAGCTTCTGTCCTTTATCATGCCCATCCTTACATGAAATGTTCCTGGTAGCTCTGATTTTCTTCAAGAGAACTCTAGTCTTTCTCTTGTTTTCTTCTACTTCGTTGCTTTGTTCATTTAAGATCTCTTATCTCCCCTTGCTGTTCTCTGAAACTCTGCACTCAGTTGGGCTATTTTTCCGTTTCTCCCTTGTTCTTCACTCCTCTTCTTTCCTCAACTATTTGTAAGTCTTCTCAGGCAGCCACTCTGCCTTCATGCCTTTCATTTTCTTCAGGGTGGTTTTGGTCAATGCTTCCTGTACAATGTTATGAGCCTCTGTCCGTAGTTCTTCTGGCACTCTGTCTACCAGATCTAATCCCTGAATCTGTTCATCACCTCCACTGTATAATCATAAAGGATTTGCTTTAGAGCATATCTGAATGGCCTGGTGGTTTCCCCTACTTTCTTCAATAAGCCTGAATTTTGCAATAAGGAGCTGATGATCTGAGCCACAGTCAGCTCCAGGTCTTGTTTTTGCTGACTATATAGAGCTTCTCCATCTTGGGTTGCAAAGTATATAATCAATATGATTGTGGTACTGACCATTTGGTGATGTCTATGTGAAGAGTCATCTTGTCATCTCATTTGTTGGAAAAGGGTATTTGTTATGACCAGTGCATTCTCTTGACAAAACTCTGTTAGCCTTTGCCCTGCTTCATTTTGTACTCCAAGGCCAAACTTGCCTGTTACTCCAGGTATCTCTTGATTTCCTATTTTGACATTCCGTCCCTGAAAATGAAAAGGTCATTTGTGTGTTTGTGTGTGTCTGTGTAGTTCTAGAAGGTCTTTCAGGTCTTCAAAGAACTGGTCAACTTCATCTTCACTGTCCTCAGTGGTTGGGGCATAGACTTGGATTGCTGTGATGCTGAATGGTTTGCCTGTCAAAGGAACCAATATCATTCTGTCATTTTTGACGTTGCATCCAGGTCCTGTATTCTGGACTCTCTTGTTGACTGTGAGAGCTACTTCATTTCTTCTAGGAGAGTCTTGCCCACAGTAGTAAACAAAACGGCCATCTGAATTAAATCCACCCATTCCAGTACATTTTTAGTTTATTGATTTCCAGAATGTCAGTGTTCCCTCTTGCCATCTCCTGTTTGACCACGTCCAGTTTATCCTGGTTCATGGACCTGACAGTCCAGGTTCCTATGCAACATTGTTCTTTGTAGCATTGGACTTTACGTTCACCACCAGACACGTCCACAGATAAGTGTCATTTCCACTCTGGCCCCACCACTCCGTTCTTTCGGAGCTGTTAGTAACTGCCCTCTGCTCTTCCCCAGTGGCATATTGGCTCACAGCCTTGTTGTGGTGAAGGGGCTGGCATAACTCAGTGCCACTACGAGTCATGCCATGCAGGACCACCCGAGACAGGCAGCTCATGGTGGAGACCTGCTGGCTGGTGGACACCTACCAACCTGGGGGCGGGGAGGGAGCTCACCTTCCAGGGTCTTCACACCGTTCACGGGGCTCTTGAGGAAAGAATGCTGGCATGGTTTGCCATCCCCTCCTCACCTGGACTGTGCTTTGTCAGAACTCTCCACCACAGCCTGCCTGTCTCAGGTGGTCCTGCGTGGCATGCTCATAGCGCCAATGAGTCATGCCAGCCCCTTCACCACAACAAGGCTGTGAGCCATGAAAAGTCAAGGGTGAAGAGGTTTGAAAGCGAAAGTGTTAGCTGCTCGGTTCATCTCCCTCTTTTTGATCCCGTGGACGGTAGCCTGCCAGGCTCCTCTCTCCATGGAACTCTCCAGGTAAGAATAGTGGAGTGGGTTGCCATTTCCTTCTCCAGGGGAGCTTCCCGCCCGAGGGATTGATCCCCAGTCTTCTGCATTTTAGGCCGGTTCTTTATCGTCCTAGCCACCAGTGAAACCCTGTCTAGCATCATATAAATACAATAAAGCTTCAGCACAGTGCAATGCATGTGACTGTGCTTCATTACTCATTTCACTCATTCCTTTCAGAAGGACAACCGCGTGAAATCTATCCCAGCCACAATAGAGAAATTTATATTTTCTAAGGTAATTATGTTTTAATTCCTATTGGAAATACAATTCATGTTATATAAAATTAGGGAAATACATTTATACACACACAAAAAAAAACATAGACAAAGCAAAAGTAGAAAATTGAAATCACCTGTAATGAAAAACACATTTTGAGATACAGCCTCCCGGTTTTATTTCAAGTACATGTTTGTATGTGTGTATCTATAAAACAGACCCTGTTTTTCACACACACACACACACACACACACACACACGAAAAGCTGTTTTGCGACTTTAAAAATTTACTGTCCACCATGGACATTCTTCTAGGCCATGTGATATTTTTCTTTTATGCATTTTTTATGGCTGTTCATAGTGTTATGTGACTGTGCCATACTTTATTTTGGCTATTCCCTATTGTCAAATATTTAGCTGGTTTCCATTTTTATTATTATGATAAATAGTGCTGCAGAGAACACTTCTACAGCAAGTTATTTACCAGGAACTTGGTATATTTCTGCACTTATTCAAGTTATCTTTTTCATTTTTCAGTGAAGTTTTATAACTTGCATAGGACTTGGATGGCATATATATATATATATATATATATATTTCACATACATATATATTGTACTTTATTAAACTGCCTTATTAGTTACTGCTTCTAAAACTGTTATTTTAGACCTTCTTGGATTTTCCAGGTAGTTAGGAATGTCCAGCTCTGGCTCCTTTTAATAACTTGTTTGTTTTACTGCAGGAGCTTACACTAGAGGACAATGGTGAATGATGGTGGCAATGGACATTGGCAGGTTATTTTTGCTTTTAATGGTTATTCTTCTATTAAAATGTCAAATGCTAGTTTAAGATTAGTATTATTTATCATGTTAAAGAAGGTTAGCAATAAATTTTTTAAAGTATAGAATAGATGTTTATAGAATGGAATTTATCAAATGCCCTTTTTGGCATCTGTCAGGACAGCCATAGAGCCTTTGTCTTTTGGCCTAATGACAGGATTAGTTCTAATATGGGCCCGTATAATAGAGCTGACGTGAAACTGCAGAATGAGGACTATACTCAGAGACAGAAAAATGCCGACAATATATGGTTCTGGAGCTTATTCAGTTAACCACCCTTTACAAGTCATTTACCTATTTTAAACCATAGTTTCTTTATAATGGAAGCAATAAATGTCTCACAGAACTAATACT
This sequence comes from Aepyceros melampus, assembly GCA_006408695.1. Taxonomy (NCBI): domain Eukaryota; kingdom Metazoa; phylum Chordata; class Mammalia; order Artiodactyla; family Bovidae; genus Aepyceros; species Aepyceros melampus. The sequence continues at coordinate 12,488 of SJXQ01012150.1, forward strand.
ATGGATACAGAAGGGCTTTTAAGACTGTGATGTTTTAAGTATCAGGATCTCCTCTATAATTTTGTTTCGCTACACCCTTCTTCCTAATGGAGAAGGAAATGGCAATGTACTCCATTATTCTTGCCTGGAGAATCCCGTGGACAGAGGAGCCTGGCAGGCTTTATAGTCCATGGGGCTGCAAGGGTTGGGCACGACTAAGCTACTAAACCACCCACCACGCCCCAGGCAGTTTTCAGGGCTTCCCCTGTGGCTCAGTTGGTAAGGAATCCGCCTGCAGCACAGGAAACCTGAGTTTGATCCCTGGGTTGAGAAAATCCCCTGGAGAAGGGAAAGACTACCCACTCCAGGATTCTTTCCTGGAGAATTCCATGGACAGAGGAGCTTGGTGGGTTACAGTCCATGAGGTCACAAAGAGCTGGACATGTCTGAGTGACTAAACAACTTACAGTCAGTTTTCAAAGTCCAAAGATGAATGTGGGGTTCAGTTCACTTCAGTTGCTCAGTCGTGTCTGACTCTCTGCGACCCTATGAACCACAGCACACCAGGCGTCCATCACCAACTCCTGGAGTCCACCCAAACCCATGTCCATTGAGTTAGTGATGTCATCCAACCATCTCATCCTCTGTTGTTCCCTTCTCCTTCTGCCCTCAATCTTTCCCAGCATCAGGGTCTTTTCAGATGAGTCAGCTCTTCTCATCAGGTGGCCAAAGTACTGGAGTTTCAGCTTCAACATCAGTCCTTCCAATGAACACCCAGGACTGCTCTCATTTAGGATGGACTGGTTGAATCTCCTTGCCATCCAAGGGTCTTCTCCAACACCACAGTTCAAAAGCATCAATTCTTCGGTGCTCAGCCTTCTTCCAGTCCAACTCTCACATCCATACATGACCATTGGAAAAACCATAGCCTTGACTAGACAGACCTTTGTCAGCAAAGTAATTTCTCTGCTTTTTAATATACTGTCTAGGTTGGTCATAACTCCTTCCAAGGAGTAAGCGTCTTTTAATTTCATGGCTGCAGTCACCATCTGCAGTGATTTTGGAGCCCAGAAAAATAAAGTCAGCCACTGTTTCCACTGTTTCCCCATCTATTTGCCATGAAATGATGGGACCAGATGCCATGATCTTCGTTTTCTGAATGTTGAGCTTTAAGCCAACTTTTTCCCTCTCCTCTTTCACTTTCATCAAGAGGCTCTTTAGTTCTTCTTCACTTTCTGCCGTAATGGTGGTGTCATCTGCATATCTGAGGTTATTGATATTTCTCCCAGCAATCTTGATTCCAGCTTGTCCTTCATCCAGCCCAGTGTTTCTCATGATGTATTCTGCATGTAACATGGGATTCGTGCTTCTTTTTGTGGAAAGTCTTTTGATTTTCCTAACTACACATATCTTGTTTGTTGTTATTTTGTTTTGTTTTGTTTTTAACTTTAACTGAAGTAATAAACGAAAACGTGCACACATCATAAATTAAAAACTTGGTGTATGTGACACAGAGGATGCAGTCACGCGTGTGTGCCTTCCAGCTCAAGAAACAGAACATTCCAGAATCCCAGAAGCGTGAGATATGAGTCCACTTCTCAATGGCTCATTTCACCTGAATCGTCTTTGAATCCCAGACTCTGGTTACTGCTCATATGCATGATACAGAAGACAGTATTTTGTCAGAAGAAATTTCAGCAGCAGGAGTCATAATGCATTTCAAATCAGGATTTGAGGGCTAGTTAAACACGAGGATGATATGACCGTTTCCACAGAAAAGAGCAGTCTTCTCTAAAGTCAACTTTTTGTTTCTGTCTTCAGCAGTTTTATTGCCTTCATCTTAATTCCTTCATATTTGAAATTTGAAAACAAAAGAGGCCGATCTCCTCATTTCAGATGCCTTTCAATATCCTGCAGTTGCTCTTTCCTCCTCTCATGATTGCTGTTTTTGAGGTTATGTTTATATGTGGATGATTTCCTACCTTTATTGAAGGTTTGCCTTTACTGGTGAGCTTTTTTATTTTATAATTTTGTTTTTAGTTGTGGCCTTGTTTTTCTACTGAAAGAAGTTCTCACAAAATGCAAATACTTAATTTGACCAAAGAAGACTGCAGTATTGAAAAAAGGTAGAGTTCAAATTGGTAAACATGAGACCATACATTGGCATTTTGAGATTTAAAGAAAAAAGTTCTTGAATTTTTAATTCAGATAGTTCAGCGGGCTTGAAAGTTTGAGGAAAATTATCAAATCACTTCATTTCATTTTGTAGACTCCTATGACTCAGCCAAATAATAGAGAAAACAAGACCCAGAGAAACAGCTTGCATAAAGTCATACTTTTAGATTCAGTGGTCCAGATGAAATTCCAAGTCCTTTATCTTTTGAGTGAGCAGCACTTACAGTGCAGGGTCTTGGTGACTCTGCAGCAAGCGCTGTGTTTTTAAAATGCAGTGCAATGTCTCTTACAAACTTGGTAAAAAGATGCTGATGTCTTGGTGAAAGGATGGAGGGGGTAAATGAGACAAGCTTAGGGAGCTGATCTCCCACACTGTTGCCTCACACTGTGGTTTTCACATACAGAAAATCTTGGAAGAGGGTCAGGATTTGGGGAATTGGTCAGTGTGTCTCAGGGGACTAGAGTAAGCCCACTAGAGTCTGCCTGAGTCCTGCCACAGCATATGAAGTTCCAATATCTGAAATAATGGATATTTCTGTTATTGGGAAAACAAGCCAAGAATTCCATCATTACTGGTAATAACAGGTACAAATTTCACAGGCCCCTAGGTTCATGTGTACAAGAAGATGTAACATATTTTTCTAAATGTGTCTAGTTTCCTGACAGCTTAAATACCATCTCAGCAGAGCAAAGGCCATGTGGTGTCTCTTTCTTTGCTTTTCTGCTGAAACAGGCCTCCCCGGATGGAGGGATCCTCTTATGCAAGGTGAAGCCAGATGGGCCATGTGTGGGGAATAGGGCTGTAGGTATGGGAGCAAGGAGTTTTCGATGAAAAGAAGCTCTGGTCATTACCAAAAATTATTGGCTTGGCCAAAAAGTTGTTCGAGTTTTTCCATATGCCCTTACAGAAAAATCCGAACAAATTTCTTGGCCGACATGATACACCATCACACAGGCCTAATTGCTACTCACAGGACTGTAAAAGAGAAATTCTGCACTGAACTGGTGAAAGGAAAATGTTATTCCCTTCATCTTCTCTTTTTGTCAGTCCCCACCCACTAACAGATGAATAATTAAGCTCATTTCCATTTAATAAAGCACTGCCTGGGAATAGATATGCATTTGCAGAGTGATTAACAGAGAAACTTGACACTTTTGCTTCTAGAAAAATAATGGCTGAGTATTTAGCAGACACACAGAAAACTACAGATATGCCAGATTTAGTAGGGAGCTTAAAATCCTCCTCTGCTGCTGCTGCTAAGTTGCTTCAGTCATGTCCAACTCTTAGAGACCCCATGGACTGCAGCCTACCAGGCTCCTCTGTCCATGGGATTTGCCAGGCAAGAGTACAGGAGTGGGTTGCCATTGCCTTGTCACTTTTCCAGTAAGTCAGTTCTTTGCATCAGGTGGCCAAACTATTGGAGTTTCAACTTCAGCATCAGTCCTTCCAATGAACATTAAGGACTGATTTCCTTTAGGATGGACTGGTTGGATCTCCTTACAGTCCAAGGGACTCTCAAGAGTCTTCTCTAAGACCACAGTTCAAAAGCATCAATTCTTCAGCACTCAGCATTCTTTGTAGTCCACAACTCTCACATCCATACATGACTACCAGACAAACCAGCTTTGTCTAGACAGATGTTTGTTGGCAAAGAAATGTCTCTGTTTTTTGTATGCTGCCTACATTGGTCATAACTTTTCTTCCAAGGAGCAAACGCCTTTTAATTTTATGGCTGTAGTCACCATCTGCAATGATTTTGGAGCCCCCCAAAATGTCTGCCACTGTTTCCACTGTTTCCTCATCTATTAGCCATGAAGTGATTTGAACAGATGCCATGATCTTCATTTTCTGAATGTTGAGCTTTAAGCCAACTTTTTCACTCTCCTCTTTCACTTTCATTAAGAGGCTCTTTAGTTCCTCACTTTCTGCCATAAGGGTGGTGTCATCTGCATATCTGAGGTTATTGATATTTCTCCTGGCAATCTTGATTCCAGCTTGTGCTTCATCCAGTCTAGCATTTCTCCGTCCTGGAGGATTTAAAGGAATTTCCTCTGCATGATACATGGTCAGAGGTAACAGGCAGAGTGGTGTATTTCAACATAGCCATTATTTCAGATCCTGGGCAACTGAATGTAAAAATATCAGCAAGTTTAAGACTAGTTAAACTGAAGATTTTGTAATTGTTTGAATTATAGTTGTATGGGATTTGAAAATATTAAGACCTTTGGTTGTTTAAAATAGCTCCCCATTACCAGAGTAATTCTCATACTGCTGTATGAAATCACATTTTTTCCCTTACAAGTTAGTTCAATTATTGCATATCCTTGTAACCATTGACTTTGAAATTTTTTCTTTTTTTTTTTTAGAAACAACTTTATATATATATATATATATA